>PVJS01008545.1:0-52799 GCA_004027185.1 Glis glis
AGGGCCGGGGGTGTAGCGCGGAGGTAGAACGCCCCTGGGTTCAATCCCCGGTACCGCAAAAAAAAAAAAAGGTAATTTTTCTTGAGAGCTTTGTTTACTGTATTATCAAGAAATTTTATTTGTTTACAAGTGTTAAAAACTACAGTTTTAAGACTCGTTTCTTTCCAGTCTTAATAACATACATGCTAAGTAACTAAAGATCCCTAGGTCTCACGATTTTACTCTCCATGCCCTCTATAGAATAAAACACGTTCAGGCTTTAGAATTGTAAGGCAAATCTTTTGTATTGAAATAGTTAGCAGCTGTGTGAGTAAACCAAACATAATTTCATCGATGTAAAATAACAAACTTAAAGCCCGGCGTGGTGGCACATGCCTGTAATCTCAGTATTTGAGAGACTGAGACCAGAGGATCGCAGGTTTGAGGACAGCCTCAGTAAATAGTGAGACTTTCATTAACCTAGCAAGGCCCTGTTTCAAAATAAAAAAGTAAAATAGGGCTGGGGGTGTAGTTTGGAGGTAGAATGCCTCTGGGTTCAACCCCCCAGTACCATGAAAAAATAAAATAGCAAAGCAAACTTTCATGGCTTTTTTTTTCCTGGTGGAACTGGGGATTGAACTCAGGGGTATTCTACCTTCAAACTACAACCTCAGTCCTTTTTATTTTTATTTTTATTTTATTTTGTGTGATACTGGGGATTGAACCCAGAGGCATTCTATCTCTGAACTATACCCTAGCCCTGTTTTATTTTTTATTTTGAAACAGGGTCTCACTAAGTTGCAAAGGGCCTCACTAAATTGCTGAGGCTGACCTCAAACCTGCAATCCTCCTGTCCCAGCCTCCCAAGTACTGAGATTACAGGCATACAACACCATGCCTGTCTTTATTTTTATTTTTTACTTTTGAAACAGGGTCTCATTAAATTGCTGAGGATCTTATTAAGTTATGGTACACTGGCCTCGGATCTGTGATCCTCCTGTCTCAGCCTCTCAAGTACTGGGATTACAGGTGTGTGCCACCATACCCGGCTACAGTAAATATTTTATTTTATTTTCAAGATTTTTTTTTTTTTTTTGCGGTACCGGGGATTGAACCCAGGGGCGTTCTACCTTCCCGCTACACCCCCGGCCCTATTTTTTTATACTTTATTTTGAAACCAAGTCTCACAAAGTTGCGGAGGGCCTCACTAGATAGATGATAGATAGATAGATAGATAGATAGATAGATATAGATAGAGACGGGAGAGAGAGAGAGAGAGAGCGCGCGCGCACGCGCACACACACGCGAGTGCTAGCTGAGGCTAGCTGCAAACCCAGATCCTCTGGTCTCCGCCTCCCAAAGTACTGGGATTACAAGTGTGTGCCACCACTCCCGGCCAACCTATTTTCAAGATTTGAAACATCAGGTTCGTTTTTATTGTTTTAACATACAGTAAATTCCTCAGGTTTAAAAGCTTGCTAGTTTGTACATATAATAGCAAGGCCATACAGTATAAGGATTTTTATTTCTTTTTTTTTTTTTTTTTTTTTTTTGCGGTACCGGGGATTGAACCCAGGGGCGTTCTACCTCCGCGCTACACCCCTGGCCCTATTTTTTTATACTTTATTTTGAAACCAGGTCTCATGAAGTTGCGGAGGGCCTCACTAAGTAGAGAGAGAGAGAGAGAGAGAGGGAGCGGGAGAGCTGAGGCTGGCCGCGAACCGGGATCCTCCGGTCTCCACTTCCCAAAGTACTGGGATTACAAGCGTGCGCCACCACGCCCGGCTTTCTTTTTTCTTTTTTTAAGGCTTTTATTGGTGCCTTATAGTTTCATATCATAATGTAAATCATGTTGACATTGACATATAAGCACTCAGAATTTGGTGACCTCCTATTTCCCCCTTCCCAATACAGAGTACCGTGATTGACATTGGTATTTTCATATATGTACATATAGTCAGTGGTAGTAATTACATTTATGAATCTTCCCCTTCCCCTTCCCTTAGACCACCTCCCTTGTTCCACTGAGGCTTCTCCTCATTTATCCGGAGTCCCTTTTGTATCCCAGTTACTCCCTAGCTTCCACATATGAGAGAAAACATATGACCCTTCACTTTCTGTGACTGGCTGATTTCACTTAACATAATGTTCTCCAGGTCCCTCCATTTTCTTGCAAATGACATAATTTTGTTCTTTATTGCTGAGTAGAATTCCATTGTGTGTATTTCCCACAGTTTTGTGATCCATTCATCTGTTGATGGACACCTAGGTTGGTTCCATAATTTAGCTACTGTGAATTGTGCTGTTATGAAAATGGGTATGTATATATTACTGTAATTTTCTGGTCTCGATCCCTTTGGGAAGATACCCAGGAGTGGTATAGCTGGATCATATACAGTAAATATTTTAATTGTCTGAATAAGTTGAAATGTAGAGACACTCCAAGGAGATCAAATAAAATAATTTTTTAATTTCTTAAATTCATTTCAAACACATGCACAGGATTGCACATCTGTTTAGTGTATCACTTAATATTATCAAAGATATATATTGGGCTCTTCAAATAGATTTTTAATTATATTAAAAGCCATGGGATAGCTTCAAACATATGCAAACATGTGCATATGTTTGAAATAAATTTAGGAAATTAGAAAAGTATTTATCAATCCCCTTAGTGTCTCCACATTTCAGATTATTCAGTCATTTAAAATGTTTATTGTAACCAGGCATGCAGGCACACGCTTGTAATCCCAGTATTTGGGAGGCTGGGACAGGAGGATTCAGGTTCGCAGCCAGCCTCAGTTACTTAGGCCCTCTGCAACTTAGTGAGACTCGGTTTCAAAATAAAGAATAAAAAATAGGGCTACAGGTGTAGTTCAGTGGTAGAATGCCCCTGTGTTCAATCCCCGGTACTGAAAAAAAAATCAGATTTAATAAGATCTTTAGGGAAAATGTGTAGACTGAGAAGAGGAGAAGACCTCGTGCCCTGGGGACTCCAGAAAGAAGAGCCATCAGAGGTTACTGAGGAGGAACAGCTAGTGAGGTAGGAAGAAACCAGTGGTTTGTAGTGTCAGAGAAACCAAAAGTTGAAAATTTCAAGGAGTGGAAACTGTCAAATGCTACTGAGAGGACAAGTTAAATAACAACAGGAACTTGGGCTTTGAGAGTGAGTGATTCATGACCGTGACAAGGGCATTCTCAGCAGAATAGATAGGAATAGGTCAGGGAGAGAAAGGAAGTGAGGACGGAGACAGTGACTATAGACAGCTCACATCACAAAGGATTACATAATATATGGTAATAAATAGAACGGGGTATTATATTTCCTAAGAAAACAGAGGTAGCAAACGTGTCCTGTTTCTAATGTGAACATATATAAATGTCAATATATAGTTCATATATGTATATCTCCTACCTGTGGATGTAGATGTGTTAATAGCACTGATCCATTCACTTTGTGAGTGCTATCAAATAGAAAACAGACAGGAGGTCTTTGATGTGGCTGTACTCCGGGGGATGGGCTAAGAGATTCATCTGCTACTTTGAGGCCGTAATTTAATATATTTCAAGCTAAAAGTGGTGCAAAATGCATAAAGTATTTTTGCATGTGTGTTAGCTACCTCTGCAGCTTCCAAATCATTTATCAGCAGGTCCTTCTGCATTTTAGCAGTTATCTTCTTGGTATTTTTTCAATTAACTGCGAGTGTTTAAGGGTTCTTTTTCTAATGCTGTGTGCTATGATCTGAATGTTTGTGTTCTACTCCTCCAGATTCATATGTTGAAATCTAATCCCTATTGTGGTAGTATTAAGAAGTAGGGCCTTCAGGAAGTGAACCTTGATGAATATGGGATTAGTGCCCTTATACAAGACTCCCAAAGGAACTTGTTAGCCCCTCCACCAGATGAGGAAGACATACTGAAGAGGTACTTTCTCTGAAGCAGAGCATGAGCCCTCACAGAATCTACTAGTGCCTTGATCTTGGACTTCCCAGCTCTAGAACTGTAAAAAATAAATTTCTGTTGTAAAAATTACCCAGTCTAAGTTATTTTGTTTTAGTAGCCCAGGCTATGACCCTGATTTTCTCTTTCCACTGTTTTTATTTTTATTTTTGTTTTTGTTTTTGTTTGTGGTACTGGGGGTTGAGCCCAGGGGTGCTCTGCCTCTGAGCTACACCCCCAGCCCTTTTTATTTTTTGTTTTGAAACAGAGTCTTGCTAGGTTGCTGAGAGTCTTGCTACATTGCTGAGGCTGTTCTTTAACCTGCAATCCTCCTGTCTCAGCCTCCAAGTACTGGGATTATAGGCATACACCACCATGCCAGGCTTTTTCCATTATTTTTGAAAAAGGACTTTTTTCAGGAACATTTTATAAACTTTCAGTAAACTTTTCTTTCCCTTACCTGTAAGCCTCTTGGTGTATAATATAATCTTCTACTGTTATCTTAGGTTGATAAGCAAGAGTTTCTGTTATTTGTAGATTTGTTTTACTTTATGGTGCCTGTTGTCAGTATTATTTTTATCAGTTAAGTAGACCATCAAGGGACTTATATAACTGCTTTCTGTCTTTTTACTCTACCTAAACAGGATTGGCTTCCTGGGTGTGCTTCTGGCTCATAATTTCAAAACTTGAGCCCTTCTTCTTGCCATCATAATTTTCAGCAGCACTTTGTCTGAACTGCTATCCTCAGACAGTGTATATCAGTGATCAAGATCATGTCATCCTTCAGGTCCTCATATATCCTCTTCCAGATAAGAAAGTACTGAGGCATAGTAGAAGCGTTGAACGTAATAGTTATTTAATGTCATTTTTCCCTTAAATGTAATGGTACACATTTAAATGTACAAGGCCAAAATTCTGTGACTCAGGCTATTGATTATTCTTGTAAAACCAGAAAAGTATGTTTTATTTATACTTATTTTGCTTTGAAGAAAGAAGTTAGTCAAACATTGAACCACTGACCACCAGAAAATTCAGTTATCACTCTGTGACCTTTCACTTTCCAAAGTCAGAAACTGAATAGATTTGGGTAACAAGGAATGCTTGTTTTTGTAACATTGGGCCAATTGTATAAAGCACAAACTGAGACTTGCCCATTTAATGCACTTTGTTTCATACTTCAGAATTTCTAACTTATACAGTCAAGTATTTAAACTAATTCACATGCACAAACTGGAGTTGTTTCTCTTTTCACTCTTTTAGGGAAAATGTGTAACTTGGCCTTTTACTTCTCAGCCCCCTACAAAATGAGGGTTTCAAAATCCATAATAATGAAAAATTGAGTAGAGGTAGGGAGGCAACCCAGATGTTTGCATATAAACTATTCTACTTAAAAATGCACTAGCAAAAAAAAAAAAAAACCAGTGGATAATAAAGATTTTAATAGTTCAAAGCTTTTATCTTAAGTGTTTCTTAACAGCTTTTCATTTCATAAGATTCGCCCTTTCATGGTATACAATTCCTTGGATTTTAGTTGTACAATCATAATCACTATCTAATTTTCATCCCCACAAAGAAAAACCCACACTAATAGTTATTTTCCATTCCTCTATCCCTCCACCCCAGTCCTAAACAACCACTAATCTGCTTTCTCTGTATTCATTTGCCTATTCTGGACATTTTGTATAGGACAATATGCAGCCTCATGTGTCTGACTGCTTTTACTTAATGTAATATTTTCAAAGTACATCCATGTTGTACCATGCAGCCATACTTCATTCCTTGTAATGGCCCAGATTATTCCATTGCATGGATATACCACAATTTGTGTATCCATTCCTCACGGTGGACATACATAGGAGTAAAATTGCTGGGTCATACGGTAATTCTATGTTTAACATTTTTAGGAACTGCCAGACTGTTTTCCAAAATGACTGCATTGTTTTATAGTCTATCTTATTGTTTCTTTTTCTTTTTTCTTTTTTTGCAGAACTGGGGATAGAACTCAGGGGAATTCTACTTCCGAGCTACACCCCCAGCCCTATTTTTTATTCTTTAGTTTGAAACAGGGTCTCACTAAGTTGCGGAGGCCTCACTAAGTAGGTGAGGCTAGCCGCAAAACTGGGTCCTCCGGTCTCAGCCTCCCAAATACTGGGATTACAAGCATGTGCCACCACGCCCGGCTCCTTTTGTTTTTTTGATGGTGGTACTGGGGATTGAACACAGGAGTATTCTACCTCTGAGCTCCATCCCCAACCCTTTTATTTTTTGTTTTGAAACAGTGTCTCACTAGGTTGCTAAGAGTTTTGCTATGTTGCTGAGGCTACCCCAAACCTGTGATCCTCCTTTCTCAGCCTTCCAAGTACTGGGATTACAGGGGTACACCACCATGCCCAAGTTATTGTTTCTTAAATAATAAAATCATTGACTAGTCCAATGAATATGATGTATTAGATGTATGTACATACTGAAAAAAATCATTCAGCCACAGTGCCTAGGGATTTTGTTATGCTCTTTCCCACTGTTTTCTTTTATTATTATTATTTTTTTTTTTTTTTTTGCGGAACTGGGGATTGAACCCAGGGGCATTCTACCTCTGAGCTACACCCCCAGCCCTATTTTTTTATTCTTTATTTTGAAACAGGGTCTTACTAAGTTGCGGAGGGCCTCCTAAGTAGCTGAGGCTGGCCACGAACCTGCAATCCTCTGTGCTCAGCCTCCCAAGTACTGGGATTACAAGTGTGCACCACCATGCCTGGCTGGAGTCTTTCTTTGTGACTCTTGCAGCTCATTCAAGTAAAAGTAACAGGGCAAAGGAGTAAGCAAGGGGGCCTTAAATATCCTTCTCTAGTCATCAGTGAGAAGAATGCAGATAGATATTAAGCAAGTTTCTACATGTTCTATGCATCATATGAATTATCCATCTTAGTAACTTTCTTTGTTATTTATAGTTGTTTGTTATTAGGGGGTTTTTTGTTTTATTTGTTTCATGCTGCATAACACAACCTCAAAATTTCAGTGATTTACAACCACCAATCTCAATCTGAGTCTGCAGGTTAGTGCAGATCTAGGCTTTGCTCAGACAGGCCAGGCAGGGCTTTAAACTTCTGGCCAGGATCAAGTCTATTTCATAAGGTTTTTTTTTCCTGGAGCTTAGGTTGAAAGGCATAAGCTACCTGGGCACGTGCCTATATATTTGTATGTAGGATCATAGGAGTATAAGGATGAGCAGGAACACGCACTCTCAAGACTTTAGCTTTAAGCTGGCATAATTTCCTCCCAATTTTATTAGTCAAAGTCAGTAATATGAGCCGGGCATGCTGGTACACATTTGTAATCCCAATACTTGGGGTGGCTGAGACAGGAGGATCACAGGTTCACAGCCAGCCTCAGCAACATAGTGAGACTCTCAGCAACCTAGTGAGACCTTGTTTCAAAACAAAACAAAAGGGGCTGAGGGTGTAGTTTGGAGGTACAGTGCCTCTGGGTTCAATCCCCAGTACCACAGGGCGGGGGGAGAAATAATATGGCCAAGCTAAATATCAATGGGACCAGGGAGTAAACCGCTTCCACAATGGGAGGAATTGCAAGATCATTAGTGCATACTTCTAATAAAGGAGGGAATGAAGAATTGGAAGTGTATATGTATTATTGTAGGAATAAGGTACATAAAACTATGTAACAAAACCAGATTTCTCCTTTGAGTGAATAAACTAGGTTTGTAGAAGATTATAATGTGTACATTTTAATAATCTGAATAAAACCACTAATAATGTTCAAACAATATAAATATTTTATTTACTGCTACCTCTGAGAAAGCAACCACAGTAGTACCATGTTCAACTCCTCTTATCTCAGTCCCCAAAGACATTTGCTAAATTGCTTAGTAATTCTTAGTACTACCCTTTCGTATAAATTATCTGAAATCCTTGTTTGTGGTCAAGTCTTAAATTATTAAATTCTTATTCTTTCTCTAAAATTTGGCACACTAACTAGTTTACACATCAGCTGTTAAAAGGATTTCGTAATATCTAAAAAAATAGAACTGGTGGAAAAGTGGGACATGTAAAATGTCATTTAGAAAAGCTAGGTAACTGAAGAAACATTTTAGAACATTGTATACAATGTGCTTAGAAATAATTATAAATTTGTTTTGTCTTTTTGAGAGTTTCCTATGGTGGTAGGGAAGTGATTTTATAGGTGTCAAGGAATCTAGCTTTTAATGGCTAGAACAATTTTCTTACTAATATAAAATGGAACTCTTTTCCCCAAGCAAAGGACGTTTGAAAAAATAAGATTCCACGGGACACATTTTAGATTACGCTGCAGTAGGCCATGTGTATTGGTTAGGATTAGGTTTGTGTCAGAAAAACTCAGGATGACAGTGTCTCAAACAGAGTAGTTCATTTGTCTTATATAAAATGTGAGTACAGGTAGGCAACCTGGTATGAACTTTTGTCGTTAAGGATCCATGATTCTAGCCTGCGAGCCTGCTAACCCGCTATTCTTAGTGTGTTTTCCCATGGATCAAGTGGCTGGTTGAGTTCAATCCATCATTTCTGTATTCCATACAGAAGGAAGAGAAGAAGGGCACGGTTCCTTTCAATAGCACTTACACTGTGTGTGCCATGTTGGTATTGTCAGAACTTAGTCACTTTGCCACATGAGAAGTTGGGAAGTGCATTATTTTAAAAATCAGGGGAAGCTGGGCATGGTGGCACACATCTATAATCCCACTACTTGGGAGGCCAAGATAGAAGAATCTCAGGTTCAAGGCCAACCTCAGCAACTTAGTGAGACCCTGTTTCAAAATACAAAATAAATGTGTTGGGAGTGTAGCTCAGAGGTAGAATGCCCCTGGGTTTAATCCCCAGTGTGACCAAAAACAAAACAAAAAAACAAAAATCAAGGGAGCTGGGTGTCACTCTGTAGTAGAGTGCTTGCCTAGCATGCACAAGGCCTTGGGTTCAAACTCACCCCCCAAAAAACATACAAATCAGAATTCTGTTACCAAGTAGGAGGGAAAGACTAGATGCTGGAAGAAAGCTTGCAGTCTCTGCCATATTGTAGTTTTCATTCTTGTTTTTTCCTTTGTAAAACAAGAGGATGTTACATCATGGTTATATAATGGGTATTTGGCAAATGGCAGATGGGTTGCTTAATAAATTGTAACAATTATAGTTTTCTGTTGACTTGGTAATAATGCCATTCCCTCCCCCCCCCCTCGGTACTAGGGATTAGAACCCAAGGGTATTCTACCTCTGAGCTACACCCCCAGCCCTTTTTTTTTTTTAATTTTGAAACAGGGTCTCACTAAGTTGCTGAGACTGGCCTTGAACCTGCAATGCTCCTATCTCAGCCTCCCTAGTACTGGGATTACAGGCATGCACCACCACACCCAGCTGTCATTCCCTCTTGACAATAAATGGAGTTGCTGTGTAAATGTAAAGCATGAATACAAATATAATGATTCTCTCTTTTAGTGACTGTACAGGAAAGAATTACAGAAAAATTCAAAACTCTTATTTTGAAGTAGAAATACATATTTTGACTAAAAATAACTCAAGACTTTAATATCATGTATTTCAGCTAATTAAAGACTGTTAATTTTAAATGAACCATTATTTTTGTACCACTAAGGAAAAAAAATGTTCGTGATTGTAAAATGCAGTCCAATTTCAGACTTGTTAAACTGGGGGGGGGTTCTTTGATAGTATTAATCTTTTCCATGATGGACCTTTGTCTCCTGTTTTTCTCTAGCCAGTTGAAGGGATAATTACTACATGTAATTGAGAACTATTTGGTTAAATGCAAATAAGCTAGGCAAAAGTAATGCACAGTACCAATAATATAGCTCTTGTTAGTATCAGACGTATGCCTGTCTTTTCTTATAAAGCTGAATTAACAAGTTATATTAAAATATTACTTGCCTGTAGCAGTTATCTATTGCTGACTACTTCAAAACCTAGTAGCTTAAAGTGACCATTTTAATTGAAACTTTTATTGAGGTAATTGTAGATTCACATGTCATAGTAAATAATAATAGAGTACACATACCCTTTGACCTGTTTCTCCCAATGGTATCATTTTGTAAAACTATGGCATTATTATTAGGATGTTGGCATTGATACAATCCACTAATTTAAAATTTCTCCACTTACTTGCCACTTGTATGTGCATGTGTGCTAAGGTATATGTAATATATTGCCGTCTATGTGTATATATCCACTACCATAGTCAAGATAGTGAACAAAAACAGGGCCTGGTGGCGCACACTTGTAATCCCAGTACTTGGGAGGCTGAGACCAGAGGATCCGGGTTCACGGCCAGCCTCAGCTACTTAGTGAGGCCCTCCGCAACTTAGTGAGACCCTGTTTAAAAATAAAGAATGAAAAATAGGGCTGGGGGTGTACCTCAGAGGTAGAATGCCCCTGGGTTCAATCCCTCAGTACTGCAAAAAAAAAAAAGATAGTGAACAAAACTATCACTAAAAGTATCCTTTATGTTGCTCTTCTGTAAGAACACCCCACACCCTCCTCCCTCTCACTTTGGTCACCAACCCCTGGCCACCACTAATCTTTCTGCCATTTCTAAAGTTTTGCTCTTTTGTGAGTTTGTGTGTGTGTGTGTGTGTGTGTGTGTGTGTGTGTTTCTACACACACATATACAAACACTCATGATTTTATGGATCTGCAGGGCTCAGTTGGGATGGTTTATCTTTGTTATACATGGTGTCTGCTGGACTCTCCTGGGACTAGAGGATGACATGGACGGAGCCTGGTCTCTCCTGGCTTCTCTAATGTGTCTTCTGTAGAGTCTCTCTTTCTGTGTCGTATCTCGTTCTAGCAGAAGAGTTGAGCAGGTGGGCCTTGACTTTCTTTCACTCCAGCCCAGGGCTCCATGAAAACAGTGGAAACTGCCAGGCCCAGAATTGGCACAACCTTTGTTCTTCTACAGCAGATTTTTGGGGTTGGTTTGGGTTCTTTTCTTTGTTTGGGTTTTGTTTTTGTGGTATTGGGGATTGAAACCAGGGCCTTGCGTGCCAGACAAGCACTCTACCACTGAGCTACATCCTCAGCCTTTAAAATTTTTATTTATTTATTTATTTACTTATTGCATTAGTGGTGATTGAACCCAGGGGTGCTATACCACTCAGCTACCCCAGTCCTTTTTATTTTTTATTTTGAGACAGAGTCTCACTAAGTTACCCAGAGTGGACTCAAACTTAGGATCCTCCTGCCTCAGCCTCTTCAGGAGCTGGGATTACAGGCACGCATGGCATGGTACCCAGCTATAGCAGTCTTTTGGTTGGAGCAAATCACCAGAATAGCCCAGATTCCAGTGGAAGGAAATAGATTCTGCCTCTTGATGGGAGGAGCAGCAGGGGTGTGCAGGGATAGGAGGCATTGGTGGTGGCCAACTTTGGAGATAATCTACTGTATACCTCAAACAGTAGTTGAATTATAGGGATGATGGCAAAAGTGACTTCTTGGACAGTTATAAATGTTACCTTAATTCATTTTTTATATGTAAGTTAGTTTGAATTCCATAAAAAGCATAAAATACGGTGTGTACATGTAGTCCCAGAACTGGGAAGGCTGAGACAGGAGGATTGTTTGAGTCCAGGAGTTCAAGACCAGCCTGGGCAACATAGCAAGACCCCATCTCAAAAAACAAAAACTAAGTAGAATGTGATATGGTTACATCATCTTGCTAATGCCAGTTTCAAAAAAAACAGTTCTGTTTCGAGGCAAGTTGCCAGAATTCTAGTTATCAACCAAGTCTAAGGATTCCCAAGAGGCCTGTGGTATTTGCAGAACAAATGGTTGCTTGAAGTGGCAGTTAAGATGTTAGGAAAGGTTCACCTCTCTTTCATTTTCCCAGGCTGGCTGTTTCTTGTGCTCTTTAAAATAGCAGGAGCTTGTATACATAGTTCTACATTTCTATAATTTCTTTGAGAGACCACAAAGATTTCTCTCTTCACATGAAGTGTTTTAGGTGAAGCGTAAGGATAAGCTGGGCATGGTGGCACACACCTGTAATTCCAGTACTTGGAAGACTGAGACAGGAGGATCACAGGTTCAAGGCCAGCCTCAGCAGTTTAGTGATACTCTCAGCAGCTTAGCAAGACCCTGTTTCAAAACAAAACATAAAAAAAAGGGCTGGGAGTGTAGCTCGGAGGTAGAATGCCTCTGGGTTCAATCCCCAGTACTATAAATAAATAAAGATACAGGCTTAAGAATATTGTTTTTCATGATATTTTCAACATCACCCAAGAGGCCCTTTTTAAAAGGGAAAAGAAGAAAAATCTTTTCAGCCAAGGAATTAAAACCAGGAGAGCATTTTCTTTTTCCTTTTTTTTTTTTTTTTGCAGTAATGTGTATTGAACCCAGGGGCATTCTACCTCCGGGCTAAACCCCCAGCCCTATTTTTTATTCTTTATTTTTAAACAGGGTCTCACTAAGTTGCGGAGGGCCTCACTAAGTAGCTGAGGCTGGCGGTGAACCCAGATCCTCCTGTCTCAGCCTCCCAAGTACTGGGATTACAAGTGTGTGCCACCACATCCGGCCAGGAGAGCATTTTCTCTTAAGATTTTTCTGCCTATGAAATGTTAAAACTTCTTCATTTTGAGCTGGGCGTAGTGGCATATGCTTGTAATCCCAGTACTTGGGAGGCTGAGACAGGAGAATGGCAGGTCTGCAGCCAGCCTCAGCTATTCTTCATTTTGTTGTGAGAGTGGCAGTAGAGTGGGTCAAAGGTTAGGCCTTAGTCTTCTATGGTAGAATTCTTGATCATCTAAAATACTATAATGAATAAGCTTGCATAGATTTCTGGAATGAGAAATAACTATAAAAAGGCGTATTGCTCAGTGAAGGCTACATGCTTAGAGATTATTTAGTAAATCATGTGGATGAGTAAGTGTAAGGTTTCAAATTATAGAAATGAATTTTTATCTGAGTTTAGAACAATGTATGGGCTAAGAGTTTTCTTACTATCTTCCTTTCTGATAACTGATTTCACAGATGTTTACAGTAGTGCCCCCTTATTGGAGTTTTTGTTTTCTGTGGTTTCATTTTCCCACAGTCAAAGGGAAAGTAGAATACAATGAGATATTTTGAGAGATAACATATTTGTATATTGTTACAATTGTTCTATTTTATTATTGGCTATTGTTAATTTCTTACTGTATCTAATATTCAAATTGAACTTTATGACAGGTATGTATGTATGTATGTATGGGAAGAAAGCATAGTATACTGTGTAGGGTTTGGTACTCTCCTTAATTTCAGGCATCCACTTTCCTTTTTCCAGAATGTCACACAATGGGATCATGTTTGTAATCTTTTGAGTCTACCTTCTTTTACTTAGCATAATGCATTTGAAATTTATCCACATTGCATTTATCATTGTATCCGTTCCCTATTTAAGAGGCCCTTGGATTGTTTCTAGTTTTTGGCAATTCTAAATAAAGCTGCCATAAACATTCACATTCAGGATTTCGTGGGGATGTATGTTTTCATTTCTCTTGAGTAATATGGTCAGGGTTTAACACTATATGTTTCTAAAGCAGCTATACCATTCTGCATTCCCACCAGTGATGTAAGAAATTTCCAGGAGCTCTGCTTACTCACCAGCCCTTGTTACAGTCACTTTTTCATTTTGTTTCTTAACTGGAACCATTCTAACATGTACATTTCCATGTATTAATGTTCAGGAGGCTGAGACAGAAGGGATTGCAGATTTGAGTCCAGCCTCAGCAATTTAGCAAGACCCTGTTTCAAAAAATAAAATAGGGCTGGGGTGTGGCTCAGAGGTAGAATGCCCCTGGGTTCAATACACACACACACACACACACACACACACACACACACACATATTTAATGTTCATCTCCTTAGTGAAAATGATGTCGTTGAACATCTTCTCAGGTACTTATTTACTATCTATATCTCGTTTTGTGAAGTGTTTGCTCGCATTTTAACTTGGGTTGTTTTCAGGTTGAGTTGGTGAGTCATTTATATATTCTGGTTACCAGTAATATGTATTTTATAGCATTTTCTCCCTGACCTGCTTGTCTGTCTTTTTTTGGTGGGGATTGAACCCAGAGCCTCACACATGCTAAGGAAACACTACCACTCAGCTACACCCGAATCACAGAAGGTGCATGTTGATCGTGTGTGTGTGTGTTTGTGTGTGTGGTATTGGGGATAAAACCCAGGGGCCTTCTACCTGTGGACTACACCCCAGACCTGTTTTATTTTTTTATTTGGAAACAGGGTCTCACTAAGTTGCTGAGAACCGCACTAAATTGCTGAGACTGGCTTTGAACCTGCGGTCCTCTAGTCTCAGCCTCCCAAGTACTGGGATTACAAGCATGCGCCACCACACCAGGCTTCATTTTGATCCTTGATACAACTTAATGACCCAGTCTAAGGATGGGGGGAATAAGCAGAGGAGTGTTGTGAAATGGTTCAGAGCATGACCTCTGGATATGGAACCAGACTGCCTTCATAGGAATGCTCATTCTTCAGAGCTACATGGCTTTGGGCAAATTAATTTCTCGCTGCTTCAGTACTAAGTTGTGGAGGACCTTGCTAAATTGCTGAGGTTGGCCTCAAACCTGTGATCCTCCTGATTCAGCCTCCCAAGTACTGGATTACAAGCATGCACCACCACGCCTGGCTCTCAATTTCTAATAGTATATTTGCATTCCTCCCTCCTCCTAGAGTCCTATATAGTAGGCTTTTTTGTTTGTTTGTGGTATGGGGGGTGGAATCCAGGGGCATTCTACCTCTGAGCTATACCCCCAGCCCTATTTTATTTTTATTTTGAAACAGGGTCTCGCTGGGTTACCGAGAGTCTCATTACTTGCTGAGGCTGTCCTCTAACCTGTGATCCTCTTGTCTCAGCTTCCCAAGTACTGGAATTACAAGTGCCCACCATCACACCCAGCTTTATATAGCAGTTATTTGATCAGAATTTTTTTAGAGAAATAAAAGTGGATTCATTCCAACTAAAGACCTCAGTCATTGATCCTTTGTGTATACCTCTGAAAGACCGAGATTACATATTATTCTTGTTACTGCTGAGGACAGAAGAATCCTATCCAGACAGCTCTGCATTGCTCTTTGGAGATACCTATCACACAGTACTTTTAAAGTTCTGAGCCTATATGGTTTGAATTTGAATTCGAACTCTTTCACTTACTAGGTTTGTAACATTCAAGTTTCACCTTGCTGGCCATCGTTTCCTCATGTAAGTTAGGGATAATAAAAGTTACCTATCTCATGGGGAAGTGTTGTAGGAAAATGTTATGAGCTTCAGGAAGCTCTTTACTTAAAAACAAAACAAAAGTCCAGTGAGCAAGTTAATTGTGTTTAGCTCAGCATTTACCAAACCTATTTGTCCACTGCTGCTTTTAGTTATGTAAATAAATTAAATTGCTTAAGAAACTTTGTCCCATTGAATCTTCTTTGGAAAACACTAAGTTGTTTGGTTTTTCACTCTTATTTTTGTCTTAAGATAGTATGTGTTTGATTTTATTAAAGTTCAGTCTTACCACTTCTCCCTCTGGGTCATTAAATCTTTGGTATAATCAAGGCACTTTAAAATAGATACTGCATTTCTTTCTACAAAGGGTTATGTTGTGGAAGTTCAGGGTAGAATGAAGTTCCATCAAAAATAATATCAGCCGGGCATGGTGGCGCACGCTTGTAATCCCAGTACTTGGGAGGCTGAGCACTGGAGGATCGCAGGATCAGTCAGCCTCAGCTACTTTAGTGAGGCCCTCCACAACTTAGCAAGACCCTGTTTCAAAATAAAGAATAAAAAAAAAAAAAACAGGGCGGGGGGTGTAGCTCGGAGGTAGAATGCCCCTGGGTTCAATCCCCAGTACCGCAAAAAAATTTTTTTTAAATTAAACAAAATAAAGAATAAAAAAATAGAGCTGGTAGTGTAACTCAAAAGTAGAATGCTCCTGGGTTCAATCCCCAGTACTACAAAAAAAATTTTTTTTGTTTTCGGAACCCTAAAAGCTTTTTTTTTTTTTTTTTTTTTTTGGGCGGTACAGGAGATTGAACCCAGGGGCATTCTACCTCCGAGCTACACCCTCGGCCCTTTTTTATTTTTTGTTTTGAAACAGTGTCTTGCTAAAATGCAAATACTGGGATTATGGGTATGTGCCACTAGGCCCAGCTTCTCAGTTTGATTTTCTAATATGGTAAATATCACTAACTGTAACTCACATGAACAAAAGCTTTAAGAAGTCCTCAATGGTCACACAACCAAAAAGTTTGAAAAGTGCTGGTCTAAGGCGGTATCTGTGCAGGATTGGAATAGTAGTTACTTGGCTTGTTGAGTGGACAAGAATGCTTTCATTGTATAGCTGGAAGGCTGACACATAGAACACATTATAGAACAGTACTATGTGTCTCCGTTTGACATGATTTTTAGCAGGATATGTGTTATTAATACTTGCTGGTAAAACAGCTAGAAATAAATGTTTACTAAAGAGTTACTAAAATCCAGAATGGTTCTAAAAATCTTAGGGTGTAGAGTATACTCTTGAACACGAGAGAACTTTCTGGTAGCTTTTTGTCTTTGTCTGTCAAAGTAAAGGCTTGAGGGAATATAGTGAAAAATTAGTTGTTCTCATAATGACCACATAAAATATTCCAGCTCAACAGCTGACCTTTTTATTTTGGGTACTGGGGATCAAACCCAGGGGCCTTCTACCTCCAGGCTATACC
Organism: Glis glis; assembly: GCA_004027185.1. NCBI lineage: Eukaryota > Metazoa > Chordata > Mammalia > Rodentia > Gliridae > Glis > Glis glis. The sequence continues at coordinate 16,663 of PVJS01008545.1, forward strand.
CCCAGACCTACTTTTTATTTTTTATTTGGAAACTGGGTCTCGCTAAGTTGCTGAGAGCCTCACTAAGTTGCTGAGGCTGGCCATGAACCTGTGATCCTCCAGTCTCAGTACTGGGATTACAAGCGTGCACCACCACGCCTGGCTCCAGCTGACCTATTCTAGTATATCACTTGGCAAAGTGTTCAAGTCTGTTTAAAGTACATTTGACTAACCTGATTTTGGCATGTCTCAAATGCATGTATTTAATTTCTTCTTGCATTTCAGTAAAAAGTCCTTTATTTCAGAAAATAGGGTAGTTCCTATCTTTATGTCCATCCAGAATTTTTTTTTTTTTTTATCCTGGGGATTGAACCCAGGGGCATTCTACCTCTGAGCTACACCCCCAATCCTATTTTATTTTTTATTTCGAAACAGGGTCTCACCAGTTGCAGAGGACCTCACTACCCCCAAGTACAGGGATTACCACCATGCCCAGCTTCAGAATCTCTGAGAACAGATAACCTTGGTAGGAGGGCCTGAGGAGCCACACAAATCAAATTATTGAGCTTTAAACCGGGCGTGGTGGTGCATGGTTGTAATCCCAGTACTTGGGAGGTTGAGACCGGAGGATCCGGGTTCGCGGCCAGCCTCAGCTACTTAGTGAGGCCCACCGCAACTTAGTGAGATCCTGTTTCAAAATAAAGAGTAAATCGGGCATGGTGGCACACGCTTGTAATCCCAGTACTTTGGGAGGCGGAGACCGGAGGATCCGGGTTCGCGACCAGCCTCAGCTCACTCTCTCTCTCTCTGTCTACCTAGTGAGGCCCTCCGCAACTTCGTGAGACCCGGTTTCAAAATAAAGTATAAAAAATAGGGCCGGGGGTGTAGCGCGGAGGTAGAACGCCCCTGGGTTCAATTCCTGGTACCGCAAAAATAAATAAATAAATAAATAAATAAATAAATAAAGATTAAAAAATAGGGCTGGGGGTGTAGCCCAGAGGTAGAATGCCCCTGGATTCAATCCTTGGTACCGCAAAAAAAAAAGAAAGAGAGAGGGAGGGAGGGAGGGAGGGAGGGAAGGAGGGAGGGAGGAAGGAAGGAAGGAAGGAGGAGAGAGAGTGCATGCACACTTTCTGTATTGCCATTTTCTGTGTCTTAATTTTGCAGCAAAGGAGCAGTAAGGCGAGGAAATAGAAGAGAATGGCGAACATTTATGGCTCCAGGTTTTGTAGTGTGTGTACACTGTACACATGATTTGTATAGTTAGAAGCACCTGCCTCTAAGGGCATGAGAGAAAGAGAGAGAGAGAGAAAGGGAGGGAGGAGGGGAGAGGAGGGGAGGCACTTGTGGTTTTGCAGTGAACATGAATTACTTTTGCAATTTAAAAAAAGTATAGTGTGTTATATAGATGCAAATTGACTGAAATTAATTTAAATCCATGTTCAGTATTTTATAATACATCCTTTTGTTAAAAGGTAGTTTGAATTCAAAATATGTGGTATGCTGGCCATGGTGGCACAGTACTTGGGAGGCTGAGACCGGAGGATCACAGGTTCAAGGACACCTCAGCAACTTAGTGAAACCTTCAGCAACTTAGCATGACTCTGTTTCAAAATTAAAAGGGCTGGGAGTGTAGCTTGGAGGCAGAATGCCCCTCGGTCCAATCCCCCAAAAAAAGAAAGAAAAGAAAATATGTGATATTAGGTACAGGTTGCAATGTTATAACTTTTAAATTTTTATTATAAAGTATAAAATACCATAGACTATATTAGGGGTGAGCTTTAGCCAGATTTTCTTGTATAGATTTATGTGAAAGCTAAAGTAAAAACTGTCTAGTCTAGAAGAAGCCATTAAACATCAAAACATTTTTCTCTGGCATCATGTTTAGTTCTGTAGTGGGTGACATGTTCCTCATCAGGATATGGAGATGAGATCTGATAGCCTTCATCAGCCTCTTCATATGGTATTTTGCATATGGTCAAGTCCTTGTCTAGGAAAATAAACCATTAAAAAAGCCAGTGATGTGGGGTGGTGTGGTTCAATGACTGAGCACTGGCCTAGCACCTGCAAGGCCCTGAGTTCGATCCCTAGCATGGGAGGGGGGCAATGACTACAACCATGCAGACTCTAGAGCACAGCACGGAGGATCTGCGGAGCAGGACGAGTTGATTTTTTTTTTTTTTTTGGTAAGGGGAGATACTAGAGATTGAACTCTGAAACATTCTACCGTCCAGCTACACCCCAGCCCTTTTTTTATTTTATTTACTTTTTTTTTTTTTTGCAGTACTGGGGATTGAACCCAGGGGCATTCTACTTCCGAGCTACACCCCCAGACCTATTTTTTATTCTTTATTTTGAAACAGGGTCTCACTAAGTTGTGGAAGGCCTCACTAAGTAGCTGAGGCTGGCCGCAAACCCGGATCCTTCTGTCTCAGCCTCTCAAGTACTGGAATTACAAGCGTGCACCACCATGCCCAGCTCCAGCCCTTTTTTTTACGTTTTGAAACAGGGTCTTGCTAAATTGCTGAGGCTGGCCTCACTAAGTTGCCGAGGCTGGCCTGGAACCATCAATCCTCCTATCTCAGCCTCCCAAGTACAGGGATTACAGGTGTGTGCCACTACACCCAGCATGGAGGAATTGATTTTTTAAAAATTCAACTCAGGCTGGGCGTGGTGGTGCACGCTTGTAATCCTAGTACTTGGGAGGCGGAGATCTGGGTTCGCGGCCAGCCTCAGCTACTTAGTGAGGCCCTCCGCAACTTCGTGAGACCCAGTTTCAAAATAAAGTATAAAAAACTAGGGCCGGGGTCCCTGGTACCGCAAAAAAAAAAAAAAAATTAACTCAGATGCCTAGAAGTCTTAAGTGATGGAGAGAGGGGGAGGGGAGGAGGAGGGGGGAGAGAAAGAGGTGTGGGTGTGGGTGTGGGTGTGGGTGTTTAGTTGGTACTGGGGATTGAACCCAAGGGTGTTCTACCTCTGAGTTATACCCTCAGCCCCATTTTATTTTTTATTTTAAATCAGGGTCTCGCTAAGTTTCTGAGGGCCTTGCTAAGTTGCTGAGGCTGGCCTCGAACCTGCAGTCCTCCTTTCTCAGCCTCTCAAGTACTGGATTGTAGGCATGTGCCACTACATCCCGCAAGAATCGCCATGGATTTGAGAGATATAGCAGAATAGTTAAACAATAGAATCATACCTTAACAATCGCATCACACCTTAACATTGTTTAATCTACCTTTTAGGTAATGATAATATGCTTCAGAATACAAAGGATACCAAAGCCAAGTCCCTGTTTTGTTGCTAAATTGCACAAACCTAGATGCTCAGTAGAAACCTAGGAGTCCTCCCTAAATCCTCCATTTCCAAGTTTCCATAAACAATCACCAGGTCCTGTTTGTTGTGTCTAATATGTCTCCAATTTACCTATTTTCCTAGGAAAAGTTCCCCCTGCATGATTCTTAGGTGTGGGTCCACCTAATAATAGTACAGAGTACTATAATAGTACAGAGTACCCTTTGTAACACATTGCACAATTATATTCACTCACTTAGATTTTTTGTTTTCATTCCTTAAGAAAAGACATGGAAGCAAAGACCAAGGCACTCTTACCTGTTGATATACCCCCGGTGGTTAGCAGGTGCCTGGCACATAGCCATCATTAAATATTTGCTGAATGAAAACAAAAACGAAGAGATTGTTCAGTAGATATTTTGATACTTTTCAAATTGGGAGTAGACATTATAAAACATACATTGTATATCATACAGAGATGAGAGTTTTACATTCATTGATGTCATATAACATCCTGTGACTATTAACTAATAATAGCTATGAACTTGTCAATTTATTGCTCATGTTAGGCTTTGCAAATCTCATTTTAATGGTGTTATTTTGCCAATTCTAATTTATATCTGTTTTTCTTCTTTTTTTTGCAGTACCGGGGATTGAACCCAGGGGCGTTCTACCTCCGAGCTACACCCCTGGCCCTATTCTTTTTATACTTTATTTTGAAACCGGGTTTCACGAAGTTGCAGAGGGCCTCACTAAGTAGCTGAGGCTGGCGGCGAACCCAGATCCTCTGGTCTCAGCCTCCCAAGTACTGGGATTACAAGCGTGCGCTACCACGCCCAGCTGTTTTTCTTCTTAAAGGCAAACTAAACCCCATGAGGACGTGCTACATGTGGTTTAATTATTTTTCTCTTATTTCTCTAGGGCATATTCCCTGGTGGATTCCAGTCAAGTGTCTACATTTCTGATATCCATTCTTCTTATAGTCTATGGTAGTTTCAGGTAAGATGTTCTTAAAATGGGGTTGATTTCAGTTGGAGATGGAAGAAGCATTGATTTAAAAGTGTTGGCTCAAAAACACAATCATTCTATGAAGAGAAAAAAAACTTTGGCATGATTTGAGCTAGAACGGGACAGTGCTAATATTTGTTCTTTAGTTGGCTGTTTTTAAACGCTTGGTTTTTACTTGCTTAAAATTTTGATCCAAAAACAATGACTGACTTAAGAGCACTCACTTTCTATTGGGAAGGTTATGAAGATTTCTTGACAGTGATCGCCTCAAAGGAAACAAAAAATTTAAGTGGAAGGGCAATCCAGAAATTAAGAAGTAAATTGTATTTTTAGGAATACTAATTTAATATTTGTCTTAATACAAAGGCATCAACATAGGTTGAGCCATATGAAATCACTTACAGTAGACTTTGTTGACCTACAGTTGGAGATGGCTCATACGATTATTAGAGTTGTGTGTGGTCGCATTGTAAGTGTTCTCCCTGCTGACCTTGGGAATGCCGAGGCTGAATCATGGTGAAATTCTCATCTAGCAGGCAGCCATAGGAATAGGAAGAAAAATCAAGAAGCTAGACAGCCCCTTCTTCCCACTATTATTAGTTGAGAGAAGCTTTAGTGGTTGTATAATTCAAATAGTTTTGTGGCTGACACACTTAAAAATGAAGATTGCTTGAGGCCGGGTGTGGTGGCACATACCTGTAATGCCAGTACTTGGGAGGTTGATATAGGAGGCTGGCAGGTTTGAGGACAGCCTCAGTGAGTAGTGGACTCTCATCAACCTAGTGAGACCCTGTTTCAAAACAAAAACTAAAAAGGGCCGTGGGTATAGCTTGAAGGTAGAATTCCCCTGGGTTCATTCCCTAGTACCTCCAAAAAAAGGTGGGGCTGCTTGAGAAATTTTTAGGTTGAGAACCTGGAAGGGAGGTTGGTAAATGAAATAGCTAAGCATAGGGATTTTGAACCATTCAGTATTATATCTGGATTTTAGTGGGTACTTTGTAAAATCACATACTTGCAGTCTTCAACACAGAATAGAACAAGAAAAATAAGTATTGTTATAAACTGATTAAAGTTTTAATCACTGTGATGTCTATTGAGAGCCCTAGGTTCATAACCACTCTTAGGAAGTGTTAATCAAGCCAGAGCAATTTAGAATCTTGCCAAATGATCTCAATATTTTGTATCTTATTTTTCCTCAGAGTATATTATATGTCAACATTTCAAAAGGCTTTGCAGTTTAAAACAAACTTTAGATTCACAACCCTCATAGTACTTTCATTCCTGCAGATTAAAGTTACCTTGTTTTTGACATATATACTGTGTGCCTTTTCATAGTTGAAATCATTTATATAATATGGATTCTTTTTGCCTAAGAAATATTCTCAACAGTCATCTTCATACTAGCTTTTAGTAGTTTGATATTTCTTTTAGTATTTGATATTGCTTTGTGTTACTGTCTTATTCCACCTTTCTTGGACACGTCAGTTGTTACAGCTACCATCATTTTATTTGTTTTTTGATTTTGGTTGAATTATATCCTTTGTCCTTTTTTATACTTTTATTGGTACATTGTAATTATACAGTATACTTAAGTTCAAAGTGATGCACACAGCATTTGGTGTGTTTCCTCCAGATTCCATCCCGCCCCCCAAACTCTCCTTGTACATATTAGTGAGATGGGTAATGATACCTTCCTATATAGACGTTTGATCAAGAAGTGGGCAACTGAAATGAATAGACACTTCATGAAAGAAGAGATACAAATGGCCAATAGATACATGAAAAAATGTTCAACATCATTAGCAATCAGGGAGATGCAAATCAAAACACTCTAAGATTTCATCTAACCCCAATTAGAATGGCAATCATTAAGAAGTCAAACAACAACAAATGTTGGCGAGGATGTGGGGAAATCGGGACTCTTCTACACTGTTGGTGGGATTGCAAACTAGTTCAACCACTATGGAGATCAGTGTGGAGATTCCTCAGAAAACTGGGAATGGACCCACCTTATTCTTTATTTTGAAACAAGGTCTCACTAAGTTGCGGAGGGCCTCACTAAGTAGCTGAGGCTGGCCGGGAACCTGCGATCCTCCTGTCTCAGCCTCCCAAATACTGGGGTTACAAGTGTGCGCCACCACGCCCAGCTTAATTTTGTTTTTTATGGCTGAATAAAATTCCATTGTATATGTATGTGCCACATTTTCGTTGTCTATTCATCTGTTGATGGATACCGAGGTTAATTTCATAATTTGACTATTGTTATTTGTGCTCCTATAAACATTGATATGCATGTATCACAATAGTGTTCTGACTTTAATTCTTTTGGAATGATACCAAAGAGTGGATAGCTGGATCATATGGTGGTTCTGTTCTGAGTCTTTTTTTTTTTTTTTTTTCAGTACCGGGGATTGAACCCAGGGGAATTCTACCTCTGAGCTATACCCCCAGCCCTATTTTTTATTCTTTTTTTTTTTTTTTTTGTGGTACCGGGGATTGAACCCAGGGGCATTCTACCTCCACGCTACACCCCCGGCCCTATTTTTTTATACTTCATTTTGAAACCTGGTCTCACGAAGTTGCGGAGGGCCTCACTAGGTATAGAGAGAGAGAGAGAGAGACAGGGGGAGAGAGAGAGAGAGAGAGCTGGGGCTGGCCACGAACCCAGATCCTCCGGTCTCCGCCTCCCAAAGTACTGGGATTACAAGCGTGTGCCATGCCTGGCCATTTGTGTTTATTTTGAGAAGTGTCTATTCAGTTCAATTGCCCATTTTTTCATTGGATTATTTTTTTTTAGTGTTGTTTTTTAAGTTCTTTTTATATTCTACATATTATCAGAGGAATAGCTGGCAAAGATTTTCCTCCATTCTGTAGGCTCTCTCTTCAGACTCTTGATTGTTTCCTTTGCTGCATAGAACTTTTTAACTTAATGGTGTCCTATTTATTGATTCTTGGTTTTATTTCCTGAACTTTGGGGGGATCTCATTGAGGAAGTCTCTACTAGTGCCTGTATGTTAGAGAGTTGGTCCTATGTTTTCTTCTAGTAATTGCAAATAGGACCAACTTCGTTCTTTTTCAAATTTGTCTGTCTACTCTGGATCCTTGGAATTTCCGTATGAATTTTAGGTTCAGCTGGAATTTCTAACAAAAAAAAAAAAAGCCTGCTGAGATTTTGATAAGCATTGTGGATCTATAGGTCAATTTGGGAAAAGTTGCTATCTTAATAATACTGACTCTTCTGATCCGTGGACTTAGAATGCCTACCCATTTATTTAGGTTTTTAATTTCTCTTAGTAGTGTTTTATAATGTTCAGTGTACAAGACTTTTTTAATTTTTTATTTTGAAACTATCTCACTAGGTTGCTGAGAGTCTCACTGCATTGCTGAAGCTGGTCTTGAACCTGCGATCTTCCTGTCTCAGCCTCCCAAGTACTAGGATTAAAGGCGTGCACCACCACACCCAGCCTGATATGTGTGCGTGGTGGGGGGTATACTGGGGATTGAATCCAGGCGCCTTCTACCTCTGAGCTATATACCCCCAGCCCTATTATATTTTTTTCATTTTGAAACAGGGTCTTACTAAGTTGGAGGGCCTCGCTAAATTGCTGAGGCTAGCCTCAAACCTGTGATCCTCCTGACTCAGCCTCCCAAGAACTGGGATTATAAGCATGTGCTACCATGGCCAGATTGATTTTTTTTTTTTTTTTTGGCGGTACCGGGGATTGAACCCAGGGGCATTCTACCTCCGAGCTATACCCCCAGCCCTATTTTTTATTCTTTTATTTTAAAACACAGTCTCACTAAGTTGCAGAGGGCCTCACTAAGTAACTGAGGCTGGCCGCGAACCTGCGATCCTCCAGTCTCAGCCTCCCAAGTACTGGGATTACAAGCGTGCGCCACCATGCTCGGCTGATATTATTTTTGATGGAATTTCATTCTTGATTTCAATTTGGATTGTTCATTTCTGAGAAGGCAGAGCTACTATTGATTTCTGTATATTGGTCTCGTATGCTGTAGTTTTGCTAACATATATTAGTACTGGTAGTTTTGGGTGTGTGCATGGATTCCTTAGGATCTTCTATATACATCATGTGACTTGCACATCAGAACAGTTTTACTAAAAGCCTTTGGTTTCCGTTCCTCCCCCTCATTGTAAGGATAGCTTTTCCAATATAGTGTTGGATAAAAGTGACAAGGTCATGCACCCTTCCTGCCTTGTTGCTAACCTTAAGGGGAAGCATTTCCCATTAAGGATGATGTTAGCAGTATATTTTTCGTAAGTGCTCTTTATCAGGAAGTTTCTTATTTCTAGTTTTTAGAGAGGTTTCTTTCATGAATGGGTGTTGAATTTTGTTACATGTTTTTATGAGTCTACTGAGATGATGGGTGTGGGTTTTGCCCTTATTCTGTTGATATGGTATAATAATAGATTATTAAATGTTCAGTCAACCTCACATTCCTGCAATAAATCCCACTTGGGCATGGTACGTAATCTTTTTTTTATATGGTGCTGAATTCATTTTGCTGGCATTTTGTTCAAGATTTTTGTGTCTATAGTCATAGGGGATATTAGTGTATTGTTTTCTTATTATGTCTTATTATAGCTTTGATATCAGGGTAATATTGGCTTCATTGAGTGAATTAGAAAATAGAATGAATCTATTTTCTGGAAAAGATTGTATAGAATTGTATTATTTCTTCTATAAATATTTGCTAGAATTCAACCAGCGAAACCACATAAATCCAGGCCTTTTTTTTTTTTATGTACTCTAGGGATTGAACTCAGGGGCATTTTACCTCTGAGCTACAACCCTAGCCCCTTTTTTATTTTTTGTTTTGAAACAGGGTCTTGCTGGGTTGCTAAGTTGCTGAGGCTGGCCTTGAACCTGTGATTCTCCTGGTTTAGCCTCCCAAGTACTGGGATTACAGGCTTGCACCACTCCACACCACATTTATTATCTTTTGAGCTGCTGTCATTCCATAAACCATTGTAGTTTAAGAAAACATATACAGAAATCTGAACTTGTTAATGTAGGAAATGATTATGTACATTGTAACATATGTGAACAAGTTCTTTTTTTTGGCACTGAGGATTGAACCCAGGGGCATTCTACCTCTGAGCTCCACCCCCAGCCCTATTTTTTATTCCTTATTTTGAAACAGGGTCTCACTAAGTAGCTGAGGCTGGCCGCAAACCCGGATCCTCCAGTCTCAGCCTCCCAAGTACTGGGATTACAAGCGTGTGCCACCACATCTGGCAAACAAGTTCTTTATATCCTTAATTTTGTTTGTTTGTTTGTTTGTTTGTTTGTTTGTTTGTTTTGGTACTGGGGATTGAACCCAAAGGCATTCTACCTCCAAGCTATACTCCCAGCCCTATTTTATTTTTATTTTGAAATGGTCTTGCTACTCTACGGCCATATCACCCTGAACGCGCCCAATCTCATCTGAAATGGTCTTGCTAGGTTGATGCGAGTCTAAGTTGCTGAGGCTGGTCTCAAACCTGTGATCTTCTTGACTCAGCCTTCCAAGTACTAGGATTACAGGTATGCACCACCACACCCGGCTCATCAATTTATTTTAAAATGTTCCACTTACAAAAAACACTATAAGATTTTCTAGGAATATATATTCAACTTTTAAGTTAACTTTCTCCTTATAATGTTTACCTTGACTATTTGAATTCTCCCCTTCATTGTATGTACTAATATTTGGATTAGCAAAACTACAGTATTCTTAAAATATTAAAATTTAAAAATTCCAATTTGCCTTTCTCCTCTAATATTTCTAGTGTTCCCGGTTATCAGATTTCAAATGGATGAACTAGTATAACTTTAAATAAACTAATATGTTTTAATCACCATTTTGCTTCCTGTAATTGTTTATTTTTGCTCTGCCCTGTTCAAAAGGATTTTAGATCATTTGCTAAGTTATACAAGTCGTGATGAGATAAGCTAAATTAAAATGGGGCCGAAGAGCCAGGCGTGGTGGCACATGCTTGTAATCCCAGTACTTGGGAGGCTGAGACAGGAGAATGGCATGTTCACAGCCAGCCTCAGCAACTTAGTGAGGCTTTCGGCAGTTTAGCGAGACCCTGTTTCCAAATAAGAAATAAAATAGGTCTGGGGGTGTAGCCCAGAGGTAAAAGGCCCTTGGGTTCCACCCTCAGTACCAAAAAAATAAAAATAAATAAATAAAACGGGGCCAAGGAAAAGTATTGTGGAGACCAAAAAAAAAAAAAAAGCCAAAAGTAAACCTAAAAATACATACCATGATGCCAGCACTGTTACTACTGGTGGTCCACAGCTACCATGGTAAGCTCTCTCCAGCCAACTTTAAGAAGAAAGAAACTTAAAACATTCAGTGTCCGTAGATAAAAAGAACCCAAATGCAGTTGTGCAAGTGAATTGCAACTGTTCTTGGACTTACGGTCTGATAGACTTGTATCTCAAAGACCCACAGGAGAGGGTTTTAACATTGTTTCGTGACTTTTAGTAGTAGACATTCAAATAAATGTTTGTTGAATGAATTATGGTACCTTCAATATAAGCTTGTGGCATTGTATGAAAAAAGCAAAAGCAATTTTGCCACAGTTGAAGGTGTACAGCAGCCAGTAGGGCATTGTGGTCCAGATGAGTGGCTGACTGCTGAGTGTAACCTAAGGTTTCACTTTACAGTATCTGGAGAAATTAATGAGTTGGTAATTCTTCAACTGATTATTCCTCAAAGTCGATCTCTTAATTAATATGAGCAGCAAGCAGTCCAGAATTGTACTTTGTTGCCCGCTGAATATGGACCTTGTTGTCTTTAACGTACTCACAGCACATTTGTATTTTTATCAAAACCAGGGAGCCTTACAAGGCTTAAATATAAGCCCACGCTTCCCCTTGTCCTAAGGCAAGCAGTGGAAGTTCTCAAAGGCAGGCCTAGGATATGGCCTCAGAAAGTACTTTTGAGTCCAATGTAGTACGTAAAAAAATGAGCTGCTGATTTCTATCCCTGGGCTAGGGGTGAACCTCAGTGGCAGATCTGGGTTCAATCCACAGCACCACAAATAAATAAGCAAACAAGTAAATAAAGTTCTATTCCTGGGCTGGAGATATAACTCAGTGATAGAACACTTGCCTAGAATGTGTGAGGCCTTGGGTTCAATCCCCTGTACCATATACAATAAAAAATTTAAAAAAAATTTAAAAGTTCTGTTCCAGCCGGGCGTGGTGTAATCCCAGTACTTGGGAGGCTGAGACCAGAGGATCTGGGTTTGTGGCCAGGCTCAGCTACTTAGTGAGGCCCTCTGCAACTTAGTGAGACCCTGTTTCAAAATAAAGAATAAAAAATAGGGCTGGGGTACGTGTAGCCTGGAGGTAGAATGCCCCTAGGTTCAATCCCCAGTACCGAAAAGAAAAAATAAAATAAAAGTTCTGTTCCCTTCATCTGAATTAGTTATAGCCTGAAGAAAAAAAAAAGGGAACAAATATAAACAGATCTCTACCTCAGCCAAAATAAAATCTTATTCAAGTACTCTGAAATTAAAATACTTCTTGATGTTGTTATGATAAACATACATGTATATGAGAATGACCAAAAAAAAGGGCTAACAAACTACAATTTACACTTACACCCAATTTAAAGTTGAAGACAAGCCGGGCGTGGTGGTGCACACTTGTAATCCCAGTACTTGGGAGGCTGAGACAGGAGGATCGAAGTTGCCAGCCTCGGCAACTTCACGAGGCTCTCAGCAACCTAGTGAGACTGTTTCCAAATAAGAAATAAAATCAGGCTAGGGGTGTAGCTCAAAGGTAGAATGCCTCTGGGTTCAACCCCCAGTACCAAAAAATTAAAATTAAAAAATTTCGATCAATTATTGTTTGACACTAGCTAGCAGGGTCATTTGTCCTTTGGACCAATCCAGTTCAAGATTTAATCTTGTCATCCTATAAAAGGTTGTGTTAATATTTTTCTATAGTAAGGCAGTATGTATTTAGCTCATCACAAAATGGTAACAGATCAAGTCTCAAGGAGAAATATTGTGTAGCTGTTTTTTGTTTTTGCTTTTGTTTTTTGTTTTTGTAGTACTAGGGATTGGATTGAACCCAGGGGCCCTTCAACCTAACCTACACTATCTTCAGCACTCAGTCATCCACCCAGTCTTATGAGGGCCTGGGCTAAAAGCAAAGAGATGGCTGGCAACTTTCCAGTCCAGAATATCAATAGAATGCCAACAGGACGAATAAGGGATGTGGGTAGAGAATCCCATAAATTTACTCTGCTGTCACCAGATTCTGAGAAGCAGAGTAAGAATAACAAGTATAGTTATTATTCCATTCATAAGTGAGTTTAAAAAAAATTAATACATATCTTTCCAAAGCATGCCCACAGGGAAGAAGCAGTCTTTGTGTTCTGTTGACTCTAGACAGGTTCTCATAAAATGTATCACCAGTCCTAGACTTCAGGTCCCCACAGATGTGTGGCTCTGCCATGAGAAAACATGAATTAAAGTTTAAAAGATGAGCCAGGTGTGGTGGCACATGCCTGTAATCCCAGTACTTGCGTGGCTGAGACAGGAGGACATAATTGTAGGTTCGAGGACAGCCTCAGCAACTTATGGAGGCCCTCAGCAACTTAGTGAGATCCTGTTTCAAACTAAAAAATAAAAAAACTGGGAGTATAGCTCAAAGGTAGAATGCCTCTAGGTTCAATCTCCAGTACCAAAAAAAAAAAAAAAAAGCCAGGCGTGGTGGCATACACTTGTAATCCCAGTATTTGGGAGGCTGAGATAGGAGGATCCGGGTTCACAGCTAGCCTCAGCTACTTAGTGAGGCCCTGTTTCAAAATAAAGGATAAAAAAAATAGGGCTGGGGTATAGCTCAGAGGTAGAATGCCCCTGGGTTCAACTACCAGTACCACAAAAAAAAGATAAATGACTATATAAGCAAAAATAATATATTGTGGGGTTCATAACATGTGAAAGTAAAATGCCTGGCAACAATAGCACAAAGTTTAAGGGTAGAAATAAATGTAAACTATTTAGGGTTGTTTATACTTGAAGTAGTATACTAGAAGGTAGACTATATTTGTAAGGATGTATACTACAGCTGGGCATGGTGGCGCATGCTTGTAATCCCAGTACTTGGGAGGCTGAGACAGGAGGATCGCAGGTTCGTGGCCAGTCTCAGCAACTTAGTGAGGCCCTCCACAACTTAGTGAGATCCTGTTTCAAAATAAAGAATAAAAAATAGGGCTGAGGGCGTAGCTCAGAGGTAGAATGCCCCTAGGTTCAATCCCCAGTACCACACACACAAGAAAAAAAATGTATACTACAAACCCTTTGGCAACCACTAAAATAAGAAATAAATTGGGTGTGGTGGTGCACTCCTGTAATCCCAGTACTTGGGAGGCTGAGACAGGAGGATCACAGGTTCAAGACCAGCCTCGGCAACTTAGCAAGACTCTTAACAACCTACTGAGACCCTGTTTCAATAGAAAGGGCTAGGGGCATAGCTTAGAGGTAGAACGCCCCTGGGGCCACAAAATGCCCTAGAACCACAAAAAAATAAATAAATATAAGAAACAAAGCTAATATAACAACAAAGGAAATAAAAGAATCATAAAAATGCTCTATTCTAAAGATTAAAGCAAGTAAAAGGAAACAAAAACTAAGACAAATAGAAAGCAAATAGCAAGATAGTCTTAGACCTAATCATATGAGTGATCACATTATATGAAATTGGTTTAAGCACCCTAATGAAAAGATAGCAGTTGTCAGATTGAATAAAAAAGCAAAACTCAGTTACATGCTGCTTATAAGAAGCACACTATAAATACAAAGCTAAAAAAGGTTAAAAGTAAGATGTTGGGAAAAGATATATGTTGTTTATCTTATACTCATCAACAGAAAGATGGAATGGTTATAATAATACCAGACAGAGCAGCTTTCAAAGCAAACAGTATCACCACAAAGAAAGTTATTTCATAATGATAAAGGGGTCAGTTAAGTAAGAGGACATTGCAACCCTAATAATAGGGTTTATTGATCTACTAAAAGATCTTCGAATACATGAAGCAAAAACTTGAAAGAACTTCAAAAAGAAAAAAAATCCACAAATAAAGCTGAAGATTTCAATACCCTATTCTCAATAATTGATAGATCAAAGTAGGCAGAAAATCAGCCAAGAATGTAGTGGATTTGAACAGTAGACTTTTTTTTTTTTTTCTGGTACTGGGGATTGAACGCAGGGGCGTTCTACCTCCGCGCGTCACCCCCGGCCCTATTTTTTTTATGCTTTATTTTTGAAACCGGGTCTCACGAAGTTGCGGAGGGCCTCACTAGGTAGAGAGAGAGAGAGAGAGAGAGAGAGAAAGAGAGAGAAAAGAGAGATCGATCGATTCATCGATCGATCGTGCGTGCGCGCATGCGCGCTGAGGCTGGCCGCGAACCCGGATCCTCTGGTCTCCGCCTCCCAAAGTACTGGGATTACAAGCGTGTGCCACCACGCCCGGCTTGGACAGTAGACTTAATCAGTTTGATCTAATTGACATTTATATAACATCCAACAACAAAACACATTCTTCTTAAGTGTACATGGAATATTTACTAATACAGAACATATTTGGGACATAAAACAACTCTCCGTATATAAAGTATGATCTCTAGTCTCTATTAGCTCAGGCTGCCCTAACAAAATCCAATGTACTAGGTGGCTTAAACAATGTAAACCTATTTTCTCAGTTCTGGAGGCTGGAAATCTGAGATCAGGTTGTCAGCATGGTTGGATTCTGTTTTCCAAGAAAGTGGCAGCCGGGCGTGGTGGCACACGCTTGTAATCCCAGTACATTGGGAGGCGGAGACCGGAGACCAGAGGATCCGATTCGTGGCCAGCCTCAGCTCTCTCTCTCTCTCTCTCTCTCTCTCTCCCTGTCTCTCTCTCTCTCTCTCTCTCTTTCTCTCTCTCTCTCTCTCTCTACCTAGTGAGGCCCTCCGCAACGTTGTGAGACCCGGTTTCAAAATAAAGTATTAAAAAATAGGGCCAGTACCGCAAAAAAAAAAAAAAAAAGTGGCTGTATCAATTTACGTTACTACCAGCAGTGTGTGGAGGTCCCAGTTTTATATCCATGGCAACACTTGGTTATTATATGGCTTTTTTTTTAAATTATTATTCCAAGCCCCTCCTTTTCCTGCTTTTTTCCCCTACTTTCTTGCCATTAACATACCATCTGTTTAACTTATTTTTATTTATTATCTGTCTACTTCCTCTTTTTTTTTTTTTTTGCGGTACTGGGGATTGAACCCAGGGGCATTGTACCTCTGGGCTACACCTCCAGCCTTATTTTTTATTCTTTATTTTGAAACAGGGTCTCACTAAGTTGTGGAGGGCCTCACTAAGTAGCTGAGGTTGGCCGTGAACTCTCAGCCTCCCAAGTACTGGGATTACAAGCGTGCGCCACCACGCCTGATTACTTCCTCCTTTGAATGTACAAATCCATGTATGCAAAAATCCAATAGTGTTTTGCTCACTATTGTCCCTACAGCACTAGAACAGTTTCAGATATAGAAGAAACTGAGTCTTTTATTGTTGAATCAAAGCTAACAAGGTGTGTATAAAGGAGTACTTTCATAGGCTGTGCGGAGAGAGTAAACTGGTACACCCATTCTGGAAGCATTTGCACGATATGTGAAAGTCTCAAAATGTACTCACCCTTTGACCCAACATTTCTCCTTTAGGCTTTTATCATAAGGAAGTAATTAAGGATGTGCAACAGAGATGTAGCTGGAAGATTTGACCACATTGGAATGCTTTCATCTGCAGTTAGGAATACGCTTGAGCTGACATATTGTGACATAATGTGATTATTTTTTTATGTGCCACAAGAGCTATTTTTCATAGTTCAAAGGAGATCTTCCCTTCTTTGCTAATGCCTTAATATTTTAAACTATGGTCTCATTACTAGCTTTTCTGACCTACTTATTTCTTAAGCAAAACTAAAACTTACCTATAATTTTTTTCCCACAGGTCCCTTAATATGGACTTTGAAAATCAAGATAAGGAGAAAGACAATAACAGTTCATCTGGGTCTTTTAATGGCAACAGCACCAATAATAGTAAGACTTTTTATGTTAGTTAACTTTCATCCATATAATTATCTTGATTTTTCTGTCCCTTAGTTAATAATTTACTGGTCAAGTTTTTATGTTTGGTATAGTAATAAAATCTAATATCTGTATGTTATGATCTGTTAAATTTTTATGTTCTAAATGTAAACTACTGATTTCTTGGCATACAGGAAACTCATGCCTAAAAGCTTGCTGCTGGTGTTGCATAGAGATAAGCAGGAGAGACTACTGTCTGCCTGCTTGTGATTTCATTTAGACACTTTGGTAAGGAAAGGGTATAGTGGAATATTATTTAGCATTAAAAAGAATATAGAATAGTACTAATACATGCTACCATATGGATGAACCTCAAAACATTTTACTGTGTGAAAGAAGCCAGACACTATGTATTGCATGAGTTTTATTCATATGAAATTTCCAACACAGCAACAATATATTTAGACAGAAAGTAGATTAGTAGTTGCCTGGAGCTAGAGATGGGAAGGAAAATTAACTGTAAACTAAGGAATCTTATTGGGAGGATGAAAATGTTCAAAAACTAGATTATGGTGACAGTTTTAGAGTTGATAAATTTACAAAAAATATTACTGATACATTTTTTTGGTACTGGGGATTGACCCCAGGGGCATTCTACCTACCTCCAAGCTACACCCCCAGCCCTTTTTTTTCTTTTTCTTTTGTGGTACTGGGGATTGAACCCAGGGGCAGTCTACCTCCAAGCCACACCCCTAGCCTTTTTTTTTTTTAAACAGGGTCTCACTAGGTTGATGAGAGTCTCACTACTTGCTGAGGTTGTCCTCAAACTAGCAATCCTCCTGTCTCAGCCTCCCAAGTACCGGGATTACAGGTGTTGTGTACCACCAAGCCTGACTCCTTTTTTTATTTTTACTTTTTTTATTTATTCATTCATTCATTCATTCATTCATTCATTATTTTTGTGGTACCGGGGATTGAACCCAGGGGCGTTCTACCTCTACGCTACACCCCCGGCCCTATTTTTTATACTTTATTTTGAAACCGGGTCTCACGAAGTTGCAGAGGGCCTCACTAAGTAGAGAGAGAGACAGGGAGAGAGAGAGAGAGAGAGCTGAGGCTGGCCGCGAACCCGGATCCTCCAGTCTCCGCCTCCCAAAGTACTGGGATTACAAGCGTGCGCCACCACGCCCGGCCCCTTTTTTATTTTTTATTTGGAAACAGGGTCTTGTTACATTGCTTAGGCTGGCTTCAAACCTGTGATCCACCTGTCTCAACTTCCCAAGTACTGAGATTACAGGTGTGTGCCACCACACCTGGCTAGGCCAATTTTATGTATATAAATTATACCCCAATAATTATAGAAAATTTATGATGTTTATACACAAAGAGTTAAATTAGAAATAAGGAGACTAGGGGTTGAGAGTGGAGCTCAGTGGTAGAGCATTGGCTAGCATTCATGAGGCCATGGGTTCAACCCCAAGGGAAGAAAGCAGGGAAGGTGTTTGATTTGGTATTAACAGATTTGTATTGAGTCCTTACCATGTACTCAGTATTCTATTAGATATTTTGAAAGATGCAAAAGTACAAGAGCATTTCTTTCCAAAATGTTAAAAATGTGCTAAGGCAGAGATGGCAAGGACCTTTTTATCTTCCATATCTGGGGCAGGTACTTCCTTTCACTGGCCTTCATCATAGCCTTGGAACCCTTCTGAACAAGTAGCTCCTATCAGTGACTTTTTAATCGCTCCTGTTGTTTAATATATAATAGGTAAATATTTACAAAATTAGTAACTTTATTTTTATCTATAATGCATTGGTATATTGCTCAATATCTGTTCCATAGCCAGTCATACATTTAGTCTATTAATGTTGCCATATATAATTTTGACTTCCATTACCATGCCTACTTATTATGTTGATTTTGGCTTTAAAGATAATATAGTTGGACTTGTGTAAGTCTTCCCAGTTATAGCTACTCTGTTTAGCTTTGCTATATTTTGTATAATATAGTATGTCTGTAGACTATAAGATGGTTTGTTTTACAGAAGAGGGGAGGATATGGGTGTTTGTTTTTAAATTTTTGGATTTTCTTAAATGATTTCTTATCCTATAACAAATGATCATTTACTTGAAAAATTATTTTATTTTTTATTTTTTTATTTTTATATTTTATTTTATTTTCACAACCATTGTTTTCGGTTGTGAAAGGCATCTGAAATCTGTAGTTTCCTCTAGTTCTTTGAACTATTGTAGAACATTTAAATTTAAAAAACTACTTAGGAATCTGGGCATGGTGATGCACTCCTATAATCCCAGTACCTGGGAGGCTGAGACAGAAGGATCACAGGTTCAAGGCCAGCCTCAGCAATTTGGTGAGACCCTATTTCAGAATAAAAAAATATATATGTATATTTTTAGCTCAGAGGTAGAATCTCACTCATTGAGTACTTTGGTACTCAATCCTCAGTACCAAAAACAGAAAGAAAACTATTTAGGAGAAATTTGATAAGAGATTTTGTAGAATTTTGTCAGATCCCTTGCCCCTAATGTGACCCCTATGCCACACTGAAAGGGTTTGACTGCAGCGCAGGACAGACTGTTTGCCAAATCATTTCTGTTTGTCATGACACCTAGATCACTTTTCCTAAATTGAATTGCCCCATTCCTAATTATCTGACTTATTTTCCTAACCAAGAAGCAGTTTTGTTTTGAAGAAATATTTGATATTTTATTTCACAAAAAAAAACCTAAATTCCTCTTTAAGACAGGCAAATGGACATACCCAAGAGCAATTTTTAAATGTTGGTTCATCATTACAACCCATTGTGTCTAGTTATTATGTTTATCCTAGTTGCATATTTTATTTGTAGCCTTAATGGGAGACTTTAACTTCTAATGTTTCATTATAATAAATCATATGACAATTTCTTTGGTCCCTTTCATGCACTTCTCTCTGACATCTCAGAGGGGTTAATTTGGAAGTGGGTAGCATATAAGACAAAACTGGAATGTTTTCCTTCTCTACCAGATATTTCATTAGTGGTTCTCAACCTTGGATGCAAAGTAGAAGTTTTCTTGGGAGTTTTTAGCTGAGCCTAACTCCTACAGATTTTGGGTTAATTGGTCTGGGGTTGGAACTTGACATTTTAAATTTTTTTAACTCTCTGGTGAGTCCAATGAGCAGCCAAGGATTGAGAACCACTATGTTAAATCCTACTCTATCCCAAGACATTGTCCTTCATTTATCTCCCATTCCGATACCTTAAAGTGTTCTTATGAAATAATTTTTCTGATATGTTGTTTGCAGCTATGTCTTGTTCATCCCCCTCCCTACCAGAGTAAACATAAATGTATTAAATCCACAGATAAAAAGCCAGGCATGGTGGCACACGCGTGTAATCCCAGTACTTGGGAGGCTGAGATAGGAGGATTGTGGGTTCTCAGCCAGCCTCAGCTACTTTAGTGAGGCCCTCTGCAACTTAATGAGACCCTGTTTCAAAATCAAGAATAAAAAATAGGGTTGGAGATGTAGCTCTAGAATGCCTCTGGGTTCAATCCCCAGTACCACAAAAAAAATAAAAATATAATAAAAAGTAATCTGGGCGTGGTGGCACATGCTTGTAATCCCAGTACTTGGGAGGCTGCGACAGTAGGATCACAGGTTCAAAGCCAGCCTTGGCAAATTAGCAAGGCTCTCAGCCACCTAGTGAGACCGTGTTTCCAAATAAGAAAGGGAATCAGGCTAGGAGTATAGCTTGGAGGTAGAATGCCTCTGGGTTCAATCCCTAGTACCAAAAAAAATTTTTTTAATAAAATAAAAATAAATAAATAGAAAGTAAGCCGGGCATGGTGGTGTACACTTATAATCCCAGTACTTGGGAGGCTGAGACAGGAGGATCGCAGGTTTGAAGCCAGCCTCAGCAACTTAGGCTCTCAGTAACTTAGCGAGACCCTGTTTCCAAATAAAAAATAAAATAGGTGTGTGGGTGTAGCCCAGACATAGAAGGCCCCTGGGTTCCATCCCCAGTGTAATAATAATAATAATAATAATAATAATAATAGAAAATAAGTAAGTAAATAAATAAATAATTGTAAAATAGAGCTGGGGGTATAGCTCAGAGGTAGAACCCCCCTGGGATCATTCCTCAGTACCACAAAATAAATAAATAAATCCACAGATAAACTATTTTAATCAATGGGTATAAACCACCTCTTTTACCAACCTATATTAAAGATCACAAATATACTCAAATCAGCTAATCTGAATTCTTACTTTTTTTCCCTTGTGGTGGTGTGGATCAAATACAGGATGAACTACATCCTAAGCCCTTGTTGTTTAATTTTGAGACAGGGACTCACTAAGTTGTTCAGGCTGGCCTTGAACTTGGTGATCCTCTGGTCTCAGCCTCCCAAGTATCAGGGATTACAGGCCTGTGCCACTGACCAGCACTACTTCTTAATATATGTTTTTCTTTTTGGATAGTGGGGATTGAACCCAAAGGTATTCTACCTCCAAGCTACACCCCCAGCCCTATTTCATTTTAATTTTGAACAGGGTCTTGATAGGTTAATGAGAATCTATTTGCTGAGGCTATCCTCAAACCTAAAATCCTCCTGTCTCAGCCTCCCAAGTACTGGGATTACAGGCATGCACCCCCACACCTGGCGTTTTTCTTTTTGCGTATGTGTGGTAGTAGGGATTGAACCCAAGAATGTTCTACCTCTAAACTACATCCCTAGCCCTATTTTATTTTATTTTGTTTGAAACAGGATCTCACTAAGTTGCTGAGGCAGTTCTCAAACCTGTGATCCTCTTATCTCTTAATGTTTTTGTGTTTTTTTTTCTTCTTTGCAGTTCTGGGGGTTGAACCCAGGGGCATTCTACCTCTGAGCTACACCCCCAGCCCTTTTTATTTTGAAACAGGGTCTCACTAAGTTGCTGAGGCTATCCTCAAACCTGTGATCCTTCTGTCTCAGCCTCCCAAGTACTAGGATTACAGGCTTGCACCACCACACTTGGCCCTCTTAATGTTCTTTGCGGTTCTGGGGGTTGAACCCAGGGGTATTCTACCTCCAAGCTATACCCCCAGCCGTTTTTATTTGGAAATAGGGTTTCACTAAATTGCTGAGGCTGGCCTCAAACCTGGCAGTCCTGTCTCAGCCTCCCACGCCCAGTGTAATGTTCTTGATTTGAGGGGGCTTGTTTTGGTTTTTGCATCCTGTCATCCAGATGGTCAGCACCAGAAAATATTTCTTGGGCACTTAGAATAGTGAAGGCACTGAGATCAAGAAACTCCTGATCTCACTAGGCCCTGAGTAATCCATGTGTTACATAGTAATCCCAAAACCCATCTGCATTTTAGTGAGTTAATATGTATAAAGTGCAAGGGCACAGTTCCTGTTGTGTGGTAAGAGGTTAATGTGTCCTATTTTCTGTCTTTCAGGTATCCAGACAATTGACTCAACCCAGGCTCTGTTCCTTCCAATTGGAGCATCTGTCTCTCTTCTAGTAATGTTCTTCTTCTTTGACTCAGTTCAAGTAGTTTTTACAATATGTACAGCAGGTAAATAAGTTTCTCCATCTGTTCTTTGCATACTAAAAGGAAAAAATTCACCTTTAACATCATGTTAAAAAATTACAATTATAGCCAGGCGTGGTGGTACACGCTTGTAATTCCAGTACTTGGGAGGCTAGGACAGAAGGATCCCAGGTTCAAAGCCAGCCTCAGCTACTTAGTGAAGCCCTCTGCAACTTAGTGAGACCCAGTTTCAAAATAAAGAATAAAAAGTAGGGCTGGGGGTGTGGCTTGGAGGTAGAATGCCCCTTGGTTCAACCCCCAGTACCGCACCAAAAAAAAAAAAAAACCTGTCATGCATGTTTTTCTTCATAAATCTGGCTTTTCTCCCTCTCCCAACCTCCTCCTGTTTTTTAGTTTTGTTTTGTTTTGGTGGTGGTGGTACTGGGAATTGAACCCAGGGGTGTTCTACCTTTGAGGTATACCACCAACCCTATTTTTTTTTTTTTTTTTTTTTTTTTTTGCAGTACTAGGGATTGAACCCAGGGGCATTCTACCTCCGAGCTACACCCCCAGCCCTATTTTTTATTCTTTATTTTGAAACAGGGTCTCACTAAGTTGCTGAGGCTGGCTTCAAATCTGTGATCCTCCTGTTTCAGCTTCCCAAGTACTGGGATTACAGACATGTGCCACCATGCCCAGTGTCCAACCTCCTACTTGAACCACTTGGTATATTTATCATCTGTTCAGACCTGTCAGCACAATCTGAAAGAACAGGGATTTGAATGTTCATGAACTTTGTGACACCAGAACAGTATTGCTTTGGCTGTGGGTCCTTTTCTGATCGGTCAGCAGAAGCTCCAGTTTGGCATAGTGGTCATTGGCAGCTTCTCCCAATGTGTCTGTAAATAGAGGTATTGATAGCTAATCAAAGTAACTTGACCATCAAGTCTCTGATCTTTGCAGGGTTTTTTTGTTTTTTTGTACTGGAGATTGAACTCAGGGAGCATTCTAACTCCAAGCTATACCCCCGGCCCTATTTTATTTCTATTTTGAAACAGGGTCTCACTACTTACTGAGGCTGTCCTCAAACCTGTGATCCTCCTGTCTCAGCCTCCCAGGTAGTGGGATTACAAGCCTGTGCCACCATGCCCAGCTCTTTTCTTACTGAGTTAGGTGAGAATGAGAAAATCTGCCCATGCTTCCCCCTACTTCAGATATCTTTTTTTGTTTCAAAGAGGTTATCAGGAGGCTGAGGCAGGAGGATCACAGGTTCATGGCCAGCCTTAGCAAGCAGTGAGACTCTCAGCAATGTAGTGAGACCCTGTTTCAAAAAATTAAGAGCTGGGCATGGTGGCACACACTTGTAATTCCAGTACTTGGGAGACTGAGACCGGAGGATCCTGGTTCCCGGCTAGCCTCAGCTGCTTAGTGAGGCCCTCTGCATCTTAGCGAGACCCTGTTTCAAAATAAAGAATAAAAAATAGGGCTGGGAGTATAGCTCAGAGGTAGAATGCCCCTGGGTTCAATCCCCAGTACCGCAAAAAAAAAAAAAAAAAAAAAAAAAATTAAAAGGACTGGGAGTTTATCTTGGAGGTAGTATGCCCCTGATTTCAGTCCCCAGTATCACAAATAAAGAGGTTATTTGTGCAATAGTAAGGAAAGATTTTCAGTGAATTAAATCATTTCCACTTGTCAAGAAAAATATTTTGGGAAATGACTAAGTTTTTATGCATAATGCTGTTTTTCTTATAATGGATAAAAATAAACAACAACAACAAAAAATCTTAACCATGCATTTTCTTTCTCTAGTTCTTGCAACAATAGCTTTTGCTTTTCTTCTTCTCCCGATGTGCCAGTATTTAACAAGACCCTGTTCACCTCAGAACAAGTAAGGACTTGGACTTTCCTCTTATAAACTTGCATGTCTTTTTCTTTCCTGCTTGGTAGCATTATTAGGAGTTTGTTTCTGGTGTTGGCTAGAGCACACAAATACCAAGAGATTGGGAAGTAATGTGTTTGACCTTTTAAAACTAGAAGATAGTACTTTCTTTTGCACCTTTTTGGTGGCAGAGGAAATATAAACAAATCTTAGGAAGTGGGAGTCATTGTAATATACTTCCTTCTTGGATTACTGAAAGAGGAGCAGTTTTCTCTTAAACAGTGCTTCCTTTCCTTTACCGAGTGCATTAATGGTCTAGGAGAATAGTGGCTGATGTCAAACATGGTTTGCCGTTCTTCTCTGGTCACCTAGGTATGCTGGCCACTGTGGTTTAGTGCCCACATTCACACCTGATCTCCTGCAGCCGTTGCTCTGCGGGAATAAAGCTGTGTGCTATTGGGGATGCTGTGCTTATACACTTGGAAGCCAGTCACTAGTGGCAGCTGATTTTCCTGGGAATTAAAAACCAAATAGATTTACCATCTTACAAATACTTACTCATCTTTGCTAAATGAATTGTTGGCATTCTTCATTTTGTTTTCCACCTTAGAATTTTCCCCCATACTCACCGTCTCCAGAGATTGATTTTGTCACTTAAAACTTTTAAGCCAGGCATGGGGACACATGCCTGTAATCCTAGTACTTGGGAGGCTGAGACAGGAGGATCACAGGTGCGAGACCAGCCTCAGCCATAGCAAGACTCTCAGCAACCTAGTGAGATCCTATTTCAAAATAAAAATTAAAAAGGACTGAGGGTTAGCTCAGAGGTAGAATGGCCCTGGGTTTAATCCCCAGTACAAAAATTTAAAAAAACTTTTAAATATCCACCTTGATAATTTATCTAAAAAGTATATTATTGAATGGGAGCAGAGGCATAATTCCTCTGGGTTTTCCATAGCTTACCCCAAAGAGGCTTGGATCTTTGGATTTCCAGGTATCTGGGTATTGTCTACTGTCATAATGCAGGATTATGAACTCTGATCTTGAAGAACCAAAGGAGAGTCTGGTGACTGAGTGTGCAGTGCCCATCAGCCCAGTGACTGTTGTGTGTCTTCCAGGATTTCCTTCGGTTGCTGTGGGCGATTCACTGCTGCTGAGCTGCTGTCGTTCTCTTTGTCTGTCATGCTCGTCCTCATCTGGGTTCTTACTGGCCATTGGCTTCTCATGGATGGTGAGTAACTAAATGTAACAGACTGTAGTTTTACTTAATATACTGTCATAGTTAACTTAGTTTATTCACAGTCATATAGCCATCAAGCACTATAATCAGTAGAACAGTTATCCCTCATCCCCTAAAACCTGTACACCTTAGGTGACACGGAGACACACACACACACACGGAGACACACACACACACACACACACACACACACACACACACACACACCTTAGCCCAGACATCTCTCTGTTCTGGACCCTTCTCTTCCTTCTTTGACTTCTTTCACTTAGCAAAATATTTCCAAGGTTCATCCATATGGTGACCTATATTAGTACTTCATCCTTTTTATGGCTGAATACTATTCCATAACCAATTTTATTTATTCATCAATTGTTTTCCCTATTTTGGGCTTTTTCTTTTCCTTGTGGTACTGGGGATTGAACCCATGGGCATTCTAATACCTCTGAGCTACATCCCCAGCCCTTTTTAATTTTTTTATTTTTGAAACAGGGTTTCGCTCAGTTGTTGAGGGTCTCACTGAGTTGCTGAAGCTGGTCTTAAACCTGAGATCCTCCTGTCTCAGCCTCCCAAATACTGGGATTACAGGTATGCACTACCATGCCTGGCATATTTTTGGCTATTAATAATGTGACTGAATATTCATATATAAGTTTTTGTATGAGTGAGTGATTTTCTTATATAAGTGGGATTATGTTGTAAAACATATATTATGGAATATATATCCTATAAAACTATGTAATACAGGTTATTTTGATATATGATATATAATATACTCCTCTTATGTAGTAATGTAAATATGCCTATATTACTATAGAGAGGTGTATCATACCCTTTTAATAGCCCAAAATATTCCATTGTATGTATATTATTTATTTCTGTATCCTTAGATCATTTTTCATCTTTTCCTGTTATAAATAACCTTGACTTAAACATTTTTGTTCTACCTCTTGGTATATATGTTAGGTTTCTTAGATTCTTTTTGTTTTTTTCCCCCTGAATTCTGGGGATTGAACCCTGGACTTCACGCATGCTGAGCAAGCACTCTGCCACTGAGCCTATTTTCTCTCTCTCTTCCTCCCTCCCTGCCTTCTTTCCTCCTTCTTGTGGTACTGGGGATTGAACCCAGGGTCTTGCACGTGCTAGGCAAACACTATACCACTGAGCTATGTCCCTAGCCCCTTCCTAGATTATTTAAAGATTAATACCTAGAGCCAGGTGTGGTGGTGCACACTTGTAATCCCAGTACCTGGGAGGCTGAGACAGGAGGATTGCAGGTTTGCAGCCAGCCTCAGCAACTTAGGCCCTCTGCAACTTAGTGAGACCCTGTTTCAAAATAAAAGAATAAAATAGGGCTGGAGGTATAGCTCTGAAGTAGAATGCCCCTAAGTTCCATCCCCAACACCACCAAAAAAAAAAAGATTAATACCTAGACATGAAATTCCTGGAATAAAGGGTTTTTATATCTACTACTGCCTTTCACAAGGACTTTAGCATTTTATGCTCCTATGATGTATAGCATATGAGAATTTCTCTTCATTGGTAATAATGATGAAATAATGATAATAACAGCTAAGATTTGAGTGCCTTTTATGCATGGACTGTCTGCTGGTTATTTGAATTATCTCATTTAATCCTCAAAAGAAAACACCTGCATTAACTATGTGAATTAATTCAAAACCAAGGATGTTCTGCTCATGATCAAATTGGATAGAACTTGACAAAAGGGATTATAACCTTTTTTTTTTTTTTGGTGATTCAGAGTCAGTGTCATATCCTGCCCTCAGCAATCTGGGAGACTCTCAGCAGCCTAGGGAGACCCTGTTTAAAAACAAAAAGGGCTGGGGATATAACTCGGAAGTAGAATGCCCCTGGGTTCAATCTGCAGTACAAAAAAAAAGTGATGATTGTAGTGAAAGCACTTATTTTTTATTATTATAAAAAAATAGCACATAAGATTTTTTTTTGTACCTCTACAGACAAGGGGTGAAGATGGCTTTGGCAGGCTAAGGAAGAATGGGTTAGGCACCTCTTAGTAAGACATACTAAAAGGCTCGTTTTATACTGCAGAGTTGGTAGAAATTTGGCTTTAAAGGAAAATTTTTATTTTCCCAGTGATCACTATCACAAGTATCTCTGTGAGAGTCACCTAATTTAAAATTTTTGCTGAAGCCAGGCGTGGTGGCACACCCCTGTAATCCCAGTACTTGGGAGGCTGAGACAGGAGGATCGCAGGTTCAAGACCAGCCTCAGCAACTTAGCAAGACCCTGTTTCAAAACAAAAATATAAAATAGGGCTGGGGGTGTAGCTTGGAGGTAGAATGCCCCTGGGTTCAATCTCTAGTACCAAAAAAAAATAAAATTTTTGCCAAGTGTTCAGTGAGGCTCCCTAAATCCTAATTGGCCTTATACTGCATTTTCTATCACAGTTGCAATTTCCCAATATTTATTTGTTCAAGAAGGTCTTCCTAGCCAGGCGTGGTGGCGCACACTTGTAATCCCGGTACCTGGGAGCTTGAGAGGGGAGGATCACAGGTTTGTGGCCAGCCTCAGCTACTTAGGCCCTCCGTGACTTAGTGAGACCCTCTTTCAAAATAAAGAATACACAAAAAAATACACACACAAAAAAAAGAAGAAACTCTTCTTTCTACCAGTTTGCACTGGTTAAACTGCCGTTATGACCAAGATTTTTTTCTCAAGAAAAGCCTTTGAGCTTTTTATTTCTCAGATTAGTGTTTGATGTGTATTTGTCTTGTTTTCTGCTATTATAAGAATGTAGCTTTCCTGCCCTGATGTGTAACATACTTAAATATGTTGTTCTCTAGCATGGAAATTATCTTTCCAGGCTTCTCTGAAGAATCAGAAATCATTTTGTAGGCAGTGAAATTTGTTGGGAGGGCTTTTTAAACAAGTGTTTCTTAATTAAAGCCCATCCTTTGAGGTGAATGTACAATGAAGACAGGATGATAAATGATTTGCAGGGTTATGCTAAGAAGTGTTCATACTAAGAATGGACTTTAGCATTTTCTTTTTTTTTTTTTTTTTTTTTTTGCGGTACCGGGGATTGAACCCAGGGGCGTTCTACCTCCGCGCTACACCCCCGGCCCTATTTTTTATCCTTTATTTTGAAACCGGGTCTCACGAAAAAAATTTTTTTTTTTAAATGCAGCTGGGCATGGTGGCACATGCTTGAAATCCCAGTATTTGGGAGGCTGAGGCAGGAGGATCACAGGTTCGAGGACAGCCTCAGCAAGTAATGAGACTCTCATCAACCTAGTGAGACCCTGTTTCAAAATAAAAATAAAATATAGCTGGGGGTGTAGCTTGGAGGTAGAATGCCCCAGGGCTCAATCCCCAGTACCACAAAAAAAAAAGACTTTAAAATACTAGACTCTAGAGCTTAGTCTACACCGAGCATAGATTTATCTTGGAACATGAGCACTGCTTAAGACCTCACAAGGTGTATGTTCCTTGTTGAGAACATTTTTAGCTTGATTTAGTGTTACTGTCTTCATCCCTGGCCCTCTTGGTTGTGGAAGACAGGGTAATACAGAGATCACTTACTCTGGCTAGATCAGGAAATATTAAAGAAAGGCTTTCTGACCTGGCTCTTTAAGAGGACTGGTCCAATCCGACTGCAAGTTTAAGAAAATCCTTGTGTCTTCTCCCTGGAGAAGGGACTGCAGGGGCCAGATGGAGGCAGAGAGACCAAGGAAGAGGTTATTGCAGCAGTTCAGACAAGAGACAGTGGTGGCTTGTGCCAGACATGTCTGAGAGAGAAAGGACCCAAAGTGACACCACATATGTTAGTCTGCAGAGCTGGAAGAACAGAAGAAATACATGGGGATGAAAGACCCCATAGGAACTAATTGGTGGAAACCAATTTAGAGAAAAGTTGCGATAGATTACATTTAAAGGCCTGTTAGCCATCCAAGTAAACATGTCACTTGGGCCATACGATGCATGAGTCAGGAGCTCAAAGTTGAGATACAGGCTAGAAATAAAAGTACATAATAGATAGAGATGGAATGAGATCACCAAGGAAGTGGAAGGAGGTCAGAGCAAAGGCCTGAGGCAGCTCAGGTCTGGGGGCTGACAGAAGAGCCGCGGCAGAGCCCGGGAAGAGCAGCTGATGCCATAGGAGAGCCATAAATGCCACTGTCCTGAGAGCTGGGCGGGCACCTGGAGATGGGTCAGGTGGAGAGGCTGGAAGGGGTCTAGTCTCCTTCTATGATGTCCAGCTTCAGGAAATACACAGAATAGAGGAGAAAAAAAGCCAACCAGCACACCAGGGAAGGACCAGAACAATCTGAAAGCTGATACATTCTGGGACAGATAGCTCTCATCTCAGAAAGTCATTTAAAAGGACTCTGCCAGACTGAAAAAGATTTAACCCGTCAAGTCCCAAGTTTTCAATTCTGTGAATATTTCAATGAAATTGACAGAGGTACCTTGAAACACATTGGAAATCATCTAGAGTTTATACATTTTTATTATCATTAAGAACAAAATTATAGATTGTTCTATAAATAGGATACTGGGACAGTGTATCTTTAGCATATATAAGCCGTCCTATAAATAGGCAAATATGATATCTGGGACAAAATGGGTTAAAAGGCCTATGTCGGTCCTGGATTAGATACTGGCTAGATAAGCCATATATAAAAGACATTCTGTGGTCTATTAGAGACATTTGGTTAAATAATATGAAAATTCACTGAAATAGAAACCAGAGATTGTTGACTCTGTGTGTGTGTGTGTGTGTGTGTGTGTGTGTGTGTGTGTGTGTGTGTGTAACTGGGGATTGAACCCAGAGCCATTCTGCCTTTGAGCTACATGCCCAGACCTATTTTATTTCTTACTTGGAAACAGGGTCTTGCTAGGTTGTTGAGAGTCTCACTACTTGCTGAAGCTGTCCTCGAACCTGCAAACCTCCTGTCTCAGTTTCCCAAGTACTGGGATTATAGGCATGCGCCACCACACCTGGCAGAGATTATTGACTTTAAAAAAGCAGATAGGGGTGTAGCTGAGAGGTAGAATGCCGTTGGGCTCAATCACCAGTACTGTGAAATAAGTAAATAAGTAAATAAATAAATAAATAAATAAATAAATAAATAAATAAATGCAGATTTTTTAGCTGAGTGTGGTGGCACATGCTTGTAATCCCAGTACTTGGGAGGCTAAGACCGGAGGATTGCAGGTTTGTGGCCAGCCTCAGCAACTTAGCCAAGGCTCTTAGCAACCTAGTGAGACACTGTTTCCAAATACAAATATTTTTTTTTTTTTTTTTTTTTTTTTTGCAGTAACGGGGATTGAACCCAGGGGTGTTCTACCTCCGCGCTATACCCCCGGCCCTATTTTTTATACTTTATTTTGAAACTGGGTCTCACAAAGTTGCGGAGGGCCTCACTAAGTAGAGAGAGAGAGAGACAGGAAAAGAGAGAGAGAGAGAAAGAGAGCTGAGGCTGTCCGCGAACCCGGATTCTCCGGTCTCCGCCTCCCAAAGTACTGGGATTACAAGCGTGCGCCACCACGCCCGGCTCCAAATAAAAAATTAAATCAGGCTTGGGGTGTAGCTTGGAGGTAGACTGCCTCTGGGTTCAATCCCTAGTACAAAAAAAAAAGTAATCCCAGTACTTGGGAGGCAGACAGGAGGATCACAGGTTCATAGCCCACCTCAGCAACTTAGACCCTGTTTCAAAATAAAAGATAAAATAGGTCTGGGGATGTAGCTCAGAGGTAGTCCACCCCTGGATTCAACCCCCAGTACCACAAAAAATAAAATAAAGTAAAAGAATAAAATAGGGCTGGAAGTATAGCTCAGAGGTAGAATGCCCCTGGGTTCCATCCCCTGTACCACCAAAAAAGAAAAAATTAGATTTAAAAAAAAATTTTTTTTGCAGAACTGAGGATTGAACGCAGGGGCACTCTACCTCCAAGCTATACCCCCAGCCCTATTTTTTTTTATTCTTTATTTTGAAACAGAGTCTAAATTGCAGAGAGCCTCACTAAGAAGCCGAGGCTGGCCACAAACCCAGATTCTCTGGTCTCAGCCTCCCAAGAACTGGGATTACAAGCATGCGCAACCATGCCTGGTTTAAAATTTAAGATCTCTCATTTTTGTGGTTCTGGTGCTTGAACCGTGGGCCATTTGACCCCCAAGTTACACCCCCAGCTCTATTTTTTATTTTTATTTTGAAACAGCGTCTCGCTAGGTTGATGAGAGTCTTACTACTTGCTGAGGCTGGCAGCAAACCTGCAATCCTCCTGTCTCAGCCTCCCAAGTACTAGGATTACAGGCATGCACCACCATGCCCAGCTTGTAATAAGTATTAAGAACTTAAAGAAAATGGAAAGAAGGGAATTGGAGATTCTGTATATCCACCACTCTTTAGAGGACCTTTATTGTAAAGGAGAGCAGAGAAATGAAAGGTAGCTAAAAGGGGGATTTTTAGGGTGTGCGTGTTTGTAGATAGAAATACTGCATATTTGTATATTGATGGGGAAATCCAGGAGTGAACTGCTAGGATGACACAATGTCTCTGAGTGAAGGAAGGGGACCGCGATCTCAGGTGCCAGTCGACTTGGGTGCAAGAGTGGTGCATCATTCGCACGGTGGCCCTAGGACGTACACTGGAGGCGGTCTCGGCCGAGCCTGGCCTGCAGCGGCGTGGTTCGGGATACAGTATCTCCCGGGCCTCCGACAGTTGAGCACTGTGTCTAGCATGAGAGAGCAGTCGCCTCACATCCCAGTAGGTCCACATAGGCGCAGTGGGTATTAGTGTCTGAAACAAGCTCAGGGCCCTGGTTTTTGAAGGGATTGCAAACTTTTTTGGGCTCATAAGCTGAAGAGCTTGTGGAAGGAGGATGAGCTGCCGTCCAGAAACTGTGTTCTCCTCCCCAGCTCTCGCCATGGGTCTCTGTGTCGCCATGATCGCCTTTGTCCGCCTGCCGAGCCTCAAGGTCTCCTGCCTGCTTCTCTCAGGGCTTCTCATCTACGATGTCTTTTGGGTAAGTGTTTCCCTGGAAGCCCCTGTTCTTTGTGTTCAGTGGAAGCATTTCCTGCTGACAGCGACCCACTCAAGTACCTGAAGCCTGCTTGCCCAGCCACTTTCTCCTGTCCCTTCCTCCAGTCCTGAAGTCTACATGTCCACAGTGTGCAGGCAGCTGGCTAAACCTCATTTGTGAAGCTGCGAAACCGTAGCTGGTTTGTGTGGCTCCGAGGTAGAGGAGACATCAGGCAGACCAGGTTCCCTGTGTGGGAGCGCCCACTTTCACTGTAGGGAGTATCTGTGGGTCCAGAGAGAGGTTCAGAAACTTCAGGCATTCACGAAGAATAGTCAGAGCACTGCTGCACCCTACAAGCAAAGTAGGCTGACACTGAAAGCAGCGCTTGCAGTTCCCTCTGCTAAAGGCTTCTTTCCCCTGGCAGGTATTTTTCTCAGCCTACATCTTCAATAGCAACGTCATGGTGAAGGTGGCCACACAGCCGGCTGACAATCCCCTTGACGTTCTATCCCGGAAGCTCCACCTGGGGCCCAATGTTGGGCGTGATGTTCCTCGCCTGTCTCTACCTGGAAAATTGGTCTTCCCAAGGTAGGACTAGCCCAGCATGCCTCATCCTGTGGTGGTGAACACAGTCTTCCTATGCCTTGGTCGTCTGTCTTTTGTCATCAACATTCTGTCCTAACCTAAAAAGGGCTGTGAGCCATCATCTCCATTGTACAAATGATCAAGCAAGGATAAGAAAAGCAACTCGCTGGGCGTGGTGGCGCATGTCTGTAACCCCAGTACTTGGGAGGCTGAGACAAGAGGATCGCAAATTCCAAGCCAGCCCCAGCAACGTTAATGAAGCCCTCTGCAACTTAGTGAGACCCTGTTTCAAAATAAAAGAATAAAATAGGGCTGGGTGTGTAGCTCGGAGGTAGAATGCCTTGGATTCTATCCCCAGTACCACACACACACACACACACACACACACACACACACACACACACACACACACAAAGCAACTTAGCTTTCCACAATGTATTGCTAAGTCATACAGGTGTTGCTCTTTATTATTGATTAATGTTACCAAACAACTGTACATTACTGCTGTTCCCACTTTTTAAAGTTGGCTGGAATTAATAGTATCTGGATCTTTTTTACTTCTAAGACATTGTAAAAATACGTTGTAATGGTAAAATTATACAGTTCCTGGTGATACAATCATGGGAAAAGTAATGTGCTGCTTTAATCGCCTGTGTCTGTTAGTAGTCAGGTGCTTATGGCAAGCTCAGCAGTGACTTGCCTGACATTGCTAGAGGAGGTAGCACTTGCGCAGATCACCGCAGCAGCCACGCACAAGGCGCCCTCCTGAAACACCGAGGGCCAGGCTGAGCCGCCTATGGCCAGTGCTCTGCAGAGTTTTCATCTCTAAACTTTTCCAAGCTAGCATCCAGTAGAGATTTCCATCTGCCGTCAGATAAATCCTTTGACTTCTTTAAAAGCTGACAAACTAAGCTGGGCGTGGTGGCGCACGCTTGTAATCCCAGTACTTTGGGAGGCGGAGACCGGAGGATCAGGGTTCGCGGCCAGCCTCAGCTCACTCCCTCTCTCTCTCTCTCTCTCTCTCTCTCAGTGAGGCCCTCCGCAACTTCGTGAGACCTGGTCTCAAAATAAAGTATAAAAAATAGGACCGGGGGTGTAGCACAGAGGTAGAACGCCCCTGCGTTCAATCCCCGGTACCGCAAAAAAAAAAAAAAAGCTGACAAACTACACAGGAGGAGTAGACATTGGGTTGCGGCATGGGGCGTCCCTGACACATGACTGTGCCTTCCAGCTCCACCGGTAGTCACTTCTCCATGTTGGGCATCGGAGACATCGTGATGCCTGGTCTCCTGTTGTGCTTTGTCCTTCGCTATGACAACTACAAAAAGCAAGCCAGCGGGGATTCCTGTAGTGCCTCTGGACCTGCCAACATCTCTGGACGCATGCAGAAGGTCTCCTACTTCCACTGCACCCTCATTGGCTACTTCGTAGGTAAGAGCAAGCAAGCCTCCGACCCTCTCCCTGACCGTGCTCCACCCTTGAAATTAAGTCAGGTCTTCTAGCTGCAGACAGTGACCAGGAGAGCAGTAACTGGGTTCTGTTTAGATAAGCAAAAGGGACCCTCCCAGCCCACGAGATGATATGTGTTCTGTGCTGTGCACACAGTTCCCTATTTAACAGTTTGTCTGCCAGGCATGGTGGCCCACACCTGTAATCCCATACTTGGGAGGCTGAGACAGGAGGATTGCAGGTTCGAGGACAGCCTCAGCAAGTAGTGAGACTCTCATCAACCTAGTGAGACCCTGTTTCAAAAATAAAAAATAGGGCTGGGGGTATAGCTTGGAGGTAGAGTGCCCCTGGGTTCAATCCTCGGTACCACAAAAAAAAACCAACAGCATGTCTGAAGAACATGTAGGAAGAGTGGCCAGTCCTCAGAGCCACAGACCCTCACCACACATGGTTGCAGATTAGACTCTGCATAAATCTTCGTTTGATGAATGTCACATTTATTTCCTACTTTCCTAAACAGATACTTACCTTTATTAGCTCTGATATTCCTGTCATCTCAGACTCTCCCGAGGTTAGTGTTTCTCCAGCCAGCTCACCTACAGGCAAACAGGAAGAGATAGTTACGAATCGGCTAGGAAGCATTAACATGTCCATGCTCATGACAGCTGCTGCAGAGCGAGTGGAGAAGAGCACTTCTCTCATCTCTGCTCCTGCCTCACATCAGCACCGTACTCACCCGTGACACTGTGGACACATGGGTTGGGTTCAGTGCAGAAACCCCACGAAGAGCAGGCGAGCGGTCACCCCCATTAGGCCAGCAAGGAAACTCAGAGAGGCACAGTGCCACAGCCAAGGTTACACAGCTGTTCCAAATAGCAGAGGTGGGCCCTGAACCCAGGTCTTTTACCTCCAGGGCCAGCATCACACACCACAGAAGACGAAGGAGGCCAGGTACATTCAGGGTAGGAGGGTTTGAACCCAGAAACCTGAGCAAGAAGTGGGACTTGGGCCAGTCACATGTCCTTGGAGTCGCTGTGCTGTTCTACAGTTAACTGCTTGAGCTGGGCATGTCACACCTCACCCATGGAATGGCCTGTGTTATACCCAGTCTGTCCAGTCTCAAGACTTTGCCAGGCAGCAACCAGGTGACAGCATCTCTCCCACTGGCCTCCCGGAGTCACTCACCACTGTCTCTCCTAGGTCTGCTCACTGCTACTGTGGCGTCTCGCATCCACCGAGCTGCCCAGCCCGCCCTCCTCTACTTGGTGCCATTTACCTTATTGCCACTCCTCACCATGGCCTATTTAAAGGTGAGAGCAGCACTGGGGATGTAGCCCAGTGATCCAGCACCGTCCAGCGTGCACAAGGCCCTGGGGTTGATTCCCCAGTACTGGAAAAAAGGGGAGGGGGCTTGAGAGAAGCAATTATAAACCTGTGAAAGCAGCAACTTGGCATGGACCTTGGGTTTGGGTTTATACTTTCCTCACTGGGGGTGGTTCTTTTTAAGCCCCTCAGCTCTTGATCTTGTCTGTTTTGTATGCTGGCTTGGCATTAGCAAATATCTTCCAATTCTTAGAGACACTGGTAAAAAATGCTAATGATTAGGCTATTACCCTGACTGGCCATGGGTTAATTAACTGAAATCCCAAGAGCCTGGCTGGGGAGAACTTCTGCTTCTCTTAGAGCCATGCCCTGGGCTCCATCCCCAGAACCAAAAACAGGGAAGGGAAGGCTTTCGCATTAAGGTTTGGAAAGAATGAAGAAAGATTAAAGCCGGGTGTGGTGGCCCATGCTTGTAATTCCAGTACTTGGGAGGCTGAAACAGGAGGATCACAGACAGGTTCAAGGCCAGCCTCAGGGCCGGGCATGGTGGCACACGCTTGTAATCCCAGTACTTTGGGAGGCAGAGACCGGAGGATCTGGGTTCGCGGCCAGCCTCAGCTCTCTCGCTCTCTCTCTCCCTGTCTCTCTCTCTCTCCTTAGTGAGGCCCTCCACAACTTTGTGAGACCCGGTTTCAAAATAAAGTATAAAAAATAGGGCCGGGGGCGTAGCGCGGAGGTAGAACGCCCCTGCGTTCAATCCCAGATCGGAAGAGC
>PVJS01008546.1:0-52798 GCA_004027185.1 Glis glis
CTTTATTTTGAAACCGGCTCTCACGAAGTTGCGGAGGGCCTCACTAAGTAGAGAGAGAGAGAGAGAGAGAGAGGGAGAGAGAGAGAGCAAGAGCTGAGGCTGGCCGCGAACCCGGATCCTCCAGTCTCCGCCTCCCAAAGTACTGGGATTACAAGCGTGCGCCACCACGCCCGGCGTTCTGCAAAACTCTTAAAGCAGTATCTAGCACACAGTAAGCGTTGTTGAGTTGGCCATTATCATTACTTGGCAGTTTTATTCTTCCAGATTTCTTAGTGATAAATTTTCCTTTCTTCTCCCAAATTATGTTGATAGGATATGGCAGTTTTGTTTTTTGTTTTTTTTGTTTTGTTTTGTTTTGTTTTTGCGGTACCAGGGGCTCTTTGTCTGACAAAAGATAAAATGTGGATTCCTGTATGCGGGGCAGACAATTTTATCACTTTAGACTGGGAAACATTAAGTATCCACAATGCTTAATCTAGGACCTCAGGGTCTCCATCATATTTCACTTGCCTAGATCTTTCAGCTGTGCTGGTTGTCAGCTGTTATGCAACAAACTACCTTAACACGTAATTACTTGAAATGATACCCATTGTGTTATATCTCATGATTGTATGAGGTGAAGAATTGTGTTAGGAAACCACAGAGTGATTCTGTCATTGACTGTGACACTCAGTGGTGTTCATCCAGTGGCTGGCCTGATCTGGAGGGTCCAGGACAGTTTTAGTCACATTTGTGGGGCATTGCTGGAGATGACTAGAAACTGCGTTCAGCTGATCCTCTCTGCTACTCCATGGAGTCAATCTTGGGAGCTCTCCATATGGTTTTTAAAGTAAGGTAATTAGGCTTCTAACATCAAGAAGTGACTCCAAGACAGTGGAACTTCCAGGCTTTTAAGGCCTGATCCAGAAACCCAACCAGCATTTCCACCACATTTTATCCAACTCTTCACAGAGATAGAGATTGCCAGATTGAAGGAGAAGTGATGTAGAATCCACTCAATAGAAGAGTCAAAGATCTGTGGTCATCTTGAGTCGGCCATGCTTAACAGTCTCTGCCTAGAGTGGTCCATTTAAGCAATACTGACTTTCTTGTGGTCTTTCGCACACCCCTTACTGATGGATTCTTCAGTGCTTTTGAACATCCTGATCTATGTGATGCCACTTTCTCCTTTCTTCTTCTAGCTAACTTGAGTTAATTCCAGCTCATACATCCACTATTCCTGCACCCATCCCTAAATAGCCTCTTATTGGACACCACTCTGATTGCATACCCATCTTAGCTCTTGCCATAGTTTATGGAAAATATCTGTTCATCCCATTTCTTCACCAGTATGTTGGTTTTATGGCAGGTAAAGGTAAAAGCACCTTGTTTTATTCATGTTGGTACTTCTGAAGTCTAGCATAATACTTGGTATACCAACATGCCAATCTGGTCTGAATGACCCATCACTTTATTTTTTATTAAAAATGTATCAAGATTATTATATAAAATAAATTGACTTTAATTTAAATGACCAAAGCACTCTGCTAGAAATATTTAGCCTTCAAATATTTTTATCATATTAGGTTGTATAATTTCAATGCTTATAAAGACATAGACAGACTATTTTTAAATATTCAACATGAGATTTTCATACAATATATCTTTATTCAATTATAATATGTATTTTTATTTCCCTTTTTAGGGTTGACTTGGCATAGTTAGGTTGAGAAATAATTTTTAAAAGTTGGACATCACCTGGAAGTCAGTAAAAATGATGAAGAATCTGCCTTGATGCTGACAGAAAAACAGAATTATATACAATCTTTAAAGAATATAAAATTAATCTATATCTGGCTATAGATATACTTGATCACAATCTAAAAATTAAAGTATAAGTAAGCCACAAGGAATTTTCTATTATTTCTAGGTATAACAAAAACAACATACCAAACTATCTGCTCATAAAATTTTATTCTTCGGGTAATCTCTTATGCCTTTGATATTTCTGCTTATTTTTCAGTTCTTATTCATTGATGGTAGAATATAACTTCATGAGTAAACATGCAAAAATGTGTTTACATTTATTATTACTGTATTCCAGGTATTATGATAAGTGCTTTATGTAAACTATCTCTCTTATTTTTACAATGACTCTGAAAATTGTCTGTACTTTATATTGAGGAAGTTCAGTTTCAGAGAGAGTAAGTGACTTGTCCAAGGTCACATAGTTTGTAAGAGGCAGAGACAAAATCTCTCTAACTCCAAATACTCTCCTTGAATCTATAGACATTATTTCATAAGGGAATTGAATCACGACACTTAGTCAAATCTGCATGACTGCTCTGTAGACATCAATGTCTCCTCTTACTGTGCTGAGTAAAAAGTCAGTGAATCAGATAGAATATTTCATTCTTCATTTTGCTGAAATGAGGAAGACCATAGGAGATACCAATTGGGGGATGGGATTGGAACCCATGCTCAGTTTTGGACAT
The DNA here is from genome assembly GCA_004027185.1 of Glis glis. Classification (NCBI taxonomy): domain Eukaryota; kingdom Metazoa; phylum Chordata; class Mammalia; order Rodentia; family Gliridae; genus Glis; species Glis glis. The sequence continues at coordinate 2,475 of PVJS01008546.1, forward strand.
GTTTTGTTTTTATGTAGATGTGGCCTCAGATATCTTAACACAGAATCCAGAACATCTTTGATGAGCAGCTGGATTCAGCACCAGAGTAGAAAGCTATTCACCATGCCTGCAGACCACATCACTGTGAGGGACAAGAATGTGTTTTGCATATGAATAAATTAATCTTCCATGTGTCTTTATTTCCAGGTTTTACATGAGGAGCCTAACCCCCTAGGGTTTTTCACATGTTTGGTGCGCCCACATCTAGTCTTCTCTAGTAGATTGTTCTCTGGAGACTGGCACTTTTTTCTACCCAAAGGGGCTGGAGATTACACCGAATCCCACCCCACTTCCACAGTGGTCTGTACCCAAAGGCCAACTGGTGTGGGGGCATCTCTGCCTCAAGGTAACATAAATTCTGAAGTGTAATTTGTACCCAAGATCTCCCCTCAGGATCAAATTTCTCCCCTTTCCTTTCCTATTACCCCCACTCCCGTGTAGGTTTCCTCTTGGAGCCACCAATTAATAAATCACATGCTCACATATCCCAGGTTCGGCTCTCCTTCTAGGAAACCCATCACAAGAATCCACACTTCCATCTGAAGTACTCATTCCAAGCCAGAGAAGATGAAGTTGATGTTTCAGTTATTCAGGAATAACTTAATTCAACAAATGCTTTTAATAAGCTAATTTGTACAAAGCCCAAGGTCCAGCAATTATAATCCATTTGGGTTGAGTGATACCTGTTTTAAATTAAAATTTCAAGAGTAATACAGATGATAAATGATGTAATCACCAACAGATGACATAAGCACTACATGGTGCTGATCTCCAGTCCACATTCCTAGGATCCTACAGGGACTATATTTCAATCAAAGCAAAGGCGGTATCATAGACACATGAAAAATAATCAACTATGAGTAGGGGTGGAGGAGTGGAAAGAGTTAGGGGCAATGATTGTGAGTGTAATTCCCCTCCAAACACAAGTCCTGTGATTTTGGGATTCTCTCTCTCCACTTAAATTTCTCTATCTGGGAAAAAAAAAGAAAAATAATGATTTTACTAGGAGGGATTGAGCATTAAATATAAAATATTCCTTATAATGTCTGTCTCAATAATGTCTTAATACTGTTAGCTCAAAGAGAGCTTAGAGTTGGCATTTCTCCAAAGTGAATCAATAAGAAAAACAATGAGAGAAAATCTCTTGGTCAGAAGAACAGATGGCTGATATCTACAAGACCTTGAAAAGATGTTAATCGTACTCCCAGTCACTCACATTAATATCTTGATGTAGATTTTGAAACCTGGGAAATAATCAGGTCTTCTGGATACTTCTCAAGGTTTTTGCTTCCATTCCTTCTTGGCTTAACTACCACCATCTCTTAGCTCAGATACTTAACACTTCAGGCCTGGAATATTGTAATATCTGAATCTATTTTCTAAAACATAACTTTATTCGTATAATTCCTTTGGTCTAAAAGTTTTCTCTTGGTTTTCAATGTTCATAGAATAAATTCCAGACTCCTCAGTCTGGTATTCAAGGTTCTTGATGATCTCATGCCCAGTTATTTTTTCCAGCCCCATCTCTTACTTTCCTTTGATACTAAAACTCCACATTTCAGGCCATCTGGTTTTTCTCTCTGACCTTGTACCTGCTCTGACCTTTTCCTGTTCTGTCCTTGCTCATGATGAACAGAATGTTTTCTCCCTGTTGTTACCTCTCTCTTATCAGTCCTCCAGTGCCTAATGTAAATGTTGCCCTTCTAAAAGCTTTTCCTTATCCAGACAGAAGAGACACTTCCTCTTGTCTATGCAATTCACTAATTCAATATGCAATAGTAGTAATTTGAATCCATAGTCATACTTTGTTCTGATTATGGATTTATTACACTTTCTTGAATTTATATTCTTAAGAATAAAAAATGAGCCAGGCATGGTGGTGCACGCTTGTAATCCCAGTACTTGAGAGGCTGAGACAGGAGGATCGCAGGTTCAAAAGTCAGCCCCAGCTACTTAGTGAGGCCCTCCGCAACTTCGTGAGACCCGGTTTCAAAATAAAGTATAAAAAATAGGGCCAGGGGTGTAGCGCGGAGGTAGAATGCCCCTGGGTTCAATCCCTGGTACCGCAAAAAAAAAAAATAGGACTGGGGGTGTAGCCCAATCCCTGGAACCGCCAAAAATATTAAATTAAATTAAAAATGAATAAATAAATAAAAATAAAAAATAGGGCTGGGGGTGTAGCTCAGAGGTAGAATGCCCCTTGGTTCAATCCCCAGTACTGCAAAAAAATAAAATTAAATTAAAATTAAAAATGTGTCTCTTGCATACTTTTATCTATTAGAATACCTATCACACTGCAAGATGTAGGGGGGTTGGTTAATATTTATTAAATAATTGCATACTTGTAGTACCTTAGATTTTACTCTGTATTGGCTTTAATCTGTCATTATCCATATAGGCACTGAAATTTAAAATTTATAAAAAATGAGCTTTTCCATTCTATGTATGAAATCTGGATTTTAGCCCGGCATGGTGGTGCAAGCCTGTGATCCCAGCATTTGGGAGGCTGAGACAGGAGGATCACAGGTTCCAGGCTAGCATGCAGTAACTTAGTGTGATCCACTTTCAAACAGAATAAAAAAACAAAATGAGAAAGGTCTAGATGTATAGCTCATAGGTAGAATGCCCAGTTCCACTGGGCATTAAATTAAAAGTTGTCTGGATCTTTATTTATTAATTTGGTTACTGAGTCAGTAAAATATACAAAGTGAGTAATGATTATTCCTCAGTGTTTGATAAATGAATAAATAAGTAAACAATTGTGAATTAAGATATATCTGTCTCAATGGATACCTAAGAGTCAAATATTATGCCATTCCTTTCCAAAGTAGTAACTAATTATGCTTAGTTCAATCCTATTTTTGATGTGGAAATAAAGCTTTGCAACTGAAGAAGTTAATTAAAAAGGGGGAACATTATAATCTTAAAATCCATTGACTAATAAAGGAAGCTCCTCAAATGCATACTTATGGGATATCAGACTTTCAAGTGTCCTATGGAAGTCAGAAAACATAGGAGTATAATAAGTTTTGGTTGAGTTCAAAGCCTACTTTTTTCTTTGAAACATTTTGCTCTCAGTAATTGACCTTCAGAGCCGGTTTTATTCCTCAGCACCAAATTTTAAATGTGACAAAGAACAGACAGTAACATGCTGATCTCCACCAACCCCACCATGTTCTAAGCTGGCTCCTCTCATTAGTGTGAGTGCACATGTTGATAAGCTCCAGGGGGCATTTATGTGACACTGAAAAGCTCTTCAGGACATGCCTTCAGTCAAGAGTCTACTCGGGCATTTTGAGTGTCTTTCTAGTGCCATTTCCTGCTTTTTCTGTAGCATTTATTCGCACTTGACCCTATGTTTTAGAAAGTGCACACAAGTCAGTATTCCAGACATCTCAGGGACTTGAAGAGCTGATCTAATGCCTGTGTTGCAAGATGAAAAACAGAAGAATTTTGTTGAACCTATAAAAAGGATGACATTTTGCCTGGCCCTGAGCTGTTCTGTTCAAAATTGAAGCTTTTGCAGCTTGCGGCTCTTTGATTTGTGAGCTAGAGAGCATCATATCGTGGCCATTACTGAATCATAAAAGTTCTCTGCCTCTTCCCAGCTCATTTTATTTAAAGGGAAAAAGAGAAGCCCTTTATCTTACAAAATGCATTTTCTTTTTATTTTCCACGTTGCTGGGATGGAATGTATAAGGATTCAGTGGAAACATATGTAAATGGTAATTTTAAAAGACCGTTGAGCTGATGCAAGGAAGGTTATTTGAGTGGTTAGGCTGGAATAGGTGTCACGAGAGTGGAGCACTCGGCAGCACTTTTTTTTTTTTTTTTGCCAAATCACCTTGTGAGAGGCCAGAACCTTGTACACATTATTTATTTTCATCATCTATAAAACAGTAATAGAGAGCCACAGAGCACATCCGGGTCAGGGTCTGGCTTAACCACAAAGTATTGATTGGTTCAGGTTGGAATGAGCTGAGTATGAAGGAGGAGACTCCATTAAAATTTTTTTCTGCATTCCATACACTTTAAACAAGAGGGAGGCACATGGAACATTTCTTAACAGCATTTGAAGTAGCAATCTCCTAACTAAGCCGTATTATCTTTTAATGAAACCATTCTCCACAGTTTAATTATTCCTTTATTCAATAAACATGTGTTTGGTGAATTTTCAATGTCAGTCACTCTCCTAGCTTCTGGAAATCAATAGTGTAGCTGTCTCTCTTCTTCAAGAAGTTCTCAGTCTACTTATAAACATATTATTATGTCAACACGATAAGCCCTATTTAAAGACTTAACTAGGCATCTCCCAATGTTTTGTGCAGATAAGAGCACATTATTTCAAAAGAAAAGAATATCAGGCTCTTCTACCAAAAAAAAGGAGAAAAAATACAAAATAATTGTGTCAGGCAGTTAATTTTTAAAAACACTACTTTTGTGGATTTTGTGATATTTGTGTATTTGTGGGCTTTTCAAAATCTCTTATACATGGTAACTTCTTTTTTCATTCTAAGTAAGCATTTACATCTGTACATAATTGTGTGTTAGTTTTTCTTAAAGGGGCCTCCCAAACTGTAGAAGCTTGAGGCCTCACACAGCTTAGGTCCAGATCTGCTATAGGCTGTAACTGACGTGATGTACAGAAACTCAACACAGGACCTGGCATGAAAGAGGGCTTAACACAGGGCAGCTATGATCAATACTGTCATTCTTTGTGAGTTCTCCTGCTATCATTCTCCCCAGCCCTGGAAAAGTATTTTCTGCAGAATCACAACATCCATCTCTGTCCTTATCAGTTCCAGGGATTATTTTAGTATATAAAAAAATTCAGAACTGCTATATTAAAACTAATTTCATATTAATTTTGTCCAAAATATAGTATAGTCCATGTAAGAAGTATGAGTTCTTCAAGAAAATAGGTGTGGAATCTCTGAAACCATTTATAGATTGCACAACTATAGGTAAATAGAGATGGAAACAAATATTCCATTTAAATTGTGACCATTTCTTGCCCCCATTCGAAGTACCTATTGAGACAAGGGAAATAAATGACTATGAAATGATCAATTTTTCAGATTTGCGGCGGGGGGGGAGTTTAGAGGTCTTTAATATCTTCTATAGTATCTCTCTCTCTCTCTCTCTCTCTCTCTCTCTCTTCCTCTCCTGAGTTAGCTGAAGAAAGTATTCAGGGTCTCTAAGTGCTTGGGAAGAAAAATATAGCCATCCTTTTCGTTGGCTTCAAACAGCCTAAGTAGGGTGAACAGATCACTGCAGCTGAGTCAGAAGTAAGATAGCCATCTGTTAGAGATAAGCAGCCCTGGGTAGCTTTGAAATCCAGCCAGCCGAGAGATTGAGGGCAAGCTTCAAGGAAGGACTTTTGACTTGAAGTTAATCACTTGGTGCTGGTTGATAAGAAAATTTCAGTGAGCAAAGCACTGACCTGCTTAGAAGCATTTATTTCTTTAAAATGCGCTTTAGAATTGCCCACCTATGAAGATGTTATTATTTAGGTTAATGTTAACATGGCCTTATGTGTTTAATAATTGTGTGAAAAATCTGGGGCTCCATATATTCGGAGAGAACCTGTGTAAATGAAGCAGTGAAGTGCTGTAGCAAGGCCAGCTAGCTCCAGTGCCAGACCCTGTACATTTGAATCCTGACAGATCAACTAGCTCCATGACCTTAGACAAGTTCCTGAACCTCTATAAGACCTGGTTTCTCAAAGTGAAGAAATTAAATTAATGATAGCATCTGCTTCATTGGATTGCTATGAGGACTAAATGAAATGATCTCTATAAGGACATCTTAGCCCAAGGTCTGGCAAACAGAAAGGGTTCTATAAAAGCAAATGCCCCATTAAACCTGAATCACCTATTCCCAGTACCCATCTGGAATACTGACCTTAGATTCAAGAGATATTTGTGATCCTTCTGGTGAAAGTAGCAGTTGATAGGAACTGAAGTATATTGACAGAGCTCCCCTGTTGATTTTAAGACTGTTTTACAAAAAAGAAAGAAATAAAGAGAAAAAGAAAAAGAAAAACCTCAGTTCCTAGAGATGGTGATATCCACCCCAGTGGGCCCTCCAAAGAAAGGTAGACTCTGGTTTTGTTGCTAGGGAGCTGGCCAAAGGCAACTAACATCCCTCCTCAAAATCAATCAGGTCCTATTGAGGATATAGAAAGAAATAGGCAGATAGGGCCAGAGGGCCATGGTGGAAAAACTTCATTTCCTGAAAGGCAACAGATGCTAACTAACTTCCAAAACTCCTAAAGAGACCAGACCTCCCAAACGTCAAGTGATAATGAGATTAAATGCCTCCTGAGAGTGACCAGAGCTTCACAAAACTCCAGTTGTTCCTGCTGATAAGCAATCCCAGGAGATTCCCCAGAGGGTTCAGGAAACAGCATCTGGAACACCAACTGAGGGAAGTAGACTCAAAGAAGACACTATGCAAATTCCAGGAAACTGCCTCTGAGACCCCAACTAGAAAAAGGAGACTCAGAAGTATATAAGCCCCTAGATCAGCCACTCTAGTCGATTTCTTTCCCACTTGGGAACCCCTCCCTTTTGGGAACTTTTCTCTCTCTCTCAGGTTACATTGGCTTTGAGAGAAAGCGGTGTGTAATTGATGGCACTCAGCCTGGGCAACTCTCAGGTAGTAACCTGAAGGCACCTGCTGCACATAGAGGCCGACCAAGGCCCCTAGGGGTGGCCTGCACCTCTCTTCTGGCAGATCACATGGACTTTGGGAGAAGCAGTTTACAACTGATGGCTTGTGGCTTGGGCTACTCCCAATCAGTGTCCAGAAGGCAGCTGCCGGACACCAGGGTCCCCATGGCCCACAAGGGTGCCCTGCCTCTTTTTCCCTTCCTCGTTCTCTTTACAATAAACTCCCTGCTCACCTTTCTGTTGTCTGAGTGTCATTCTTCACACTCCGTAGACAACAACCCCACAAAGGAAAATGTCCATTTCACTATCTTAAAAAGAGAAATATCCAGGCAAATGGATCCACCTTATGTGTCCCAATTCAGAAGTTATGAATTGCCAGCTTTTTAGGAGATAATTCCCTGGGCCTAATGTTTTCATTTGTGACCCACATGTAATAACAAAGGTGCATATGGTGGTGGTAATAACTAAGCAAAAATGGCAGGTTCTCTCTTAGATAGAAGCATATACTTCCATGACACAGCATGCAGATACCAAGGTTAATAACTTCACTGTAGCAAGACATGTAAGCTACAGGATTTTTTGCTGGATGAAGAGAAACAATTTGGGAGTAGTTGGGGTTCCCACATGGATGCTGGCAGAGGAAAGCAGCCAGGGAATGGTGTTCAGTTACCCTGTCGTGTGAGTCATCCCTCACCTCCTAAACTGTTTTTTCCAAGTCTATTGTCTTGGAAATTCTATTTTGGGGAGAGTTCTAGGTTTTCTTGGTTTTATTTTTGTTTTGGTATTGCTGTCATTGACTATATGATGATTTCTAAATCAGTACCAGAAAAGAAAGCTGGAATCATTCTTAACTGACCCTCCTAGAGAAATTTACACAATGTACTAGGTGGGAACTTCTGCCAAGGTATCACTACCACCTGCAGAAAAAAACTCTAAATTTTACTTTTTATTTTATTGATCAATAAATATACACATTTAAAAGATCAAATCTACAAATAAAAAACTGATGTAAGAATAACATCAACCCAGCAGGGTATGCAGTGATTGCTATCTTCCTTTCCTACATAAGCAAACAAGTTGCTTAATGCCAATCCCCCTGATGCTTTGTTTTAAGAAAACTCATTTTGTGATCGGCATAAACCCCTTTGGCCTTATCAGGCTCAAAGCCAATTCTCTGCTTGGTGAAATGTACGTATCTGAACACTTGTCTGGAGCTTCCAAGATGCAGAAGTTTTTCAAGATACTCTCTTTCCCAATATTAGTCATTCGTTCCTCCTTTGGGTCTAGTTCACAGTAAAAATATTCTTCTTGGCTGCCCAGCACTTTGCTATGTCATTCTCTTAGAGCTATCCCTTTCATGGTCCATCTTGGACCCAGTAGTTGACAAGGGGTTAAAATGACTCCTTAAGACCAAGATTTTTACCGCACAAACTCTCTTTTTGACATAATTAGTCAAGTAGTTTATTAAACAGGGTCCCACTGTCAGAGTTAAAAGCGGTATAACCAGAGGTCCTGCTAAGGCAGTCAGCAGGGTGGTGATCCAAGGGGACCATGAAAAGAAGGACTGATACCAGTTGGCAGATTTGTGTTTAAGTTTTGGTGAACTAGGGCTAAACTCTTTTCGATTATTCCAGATTGAGTAGCATGAAAACAGCAGGTTTCTCCTAGGGCCATGTAAAGACGGCCTTGTTTCATGAATAGGAGATCTAGGCCCCTTTGGTTTTGGAGCACAACCTCAGCCAAGGAATTGATTTGAATTCTTTTTAGCCTGGATAGGGACATTTTTAAATATCCTAAGTCCATATCTATTTGAGCATTCAGATCCTTTAAGTTCTTATCTCCTGCTATTAGAGCTGAGGCTCCTATAGCTGTGGACCCAGCAATTCCTAGTCCTACCAAGAGGGGAACCAATATGGGGGCTGCCCTTTCTGTTCTCAGTTGTCTGAGATCTCTGAAATCTATGTGGAGATGAACTCTTCCTTCTTCTCCACTATTTGTCTACCGGGTATTTCTCCAGTAGACAAATACCCGGGGGATGACATAAACCAGTAGGCAGAGGTTTTGCCCAAAATCTTCCTCAAAAACATTAGAGGCTATACTCTTAGTAAGTCCATTAGTACATGCCAACCGGTGGCCTCAGGGGCCTGGAAAAATATCAGGTGATTAGTGTTATGGTTGGTGCTCTGTCTACTGCTACAGACATTTTTATAAGGAGAATGGTTTAAGTCATAGCCGGAAGATACAACACAAGGCCTCTGTCCCTGCAGGTCACCCAGAGTGATCTGAGGATGATCCCAATCCACTTAGCAAGATTTGTGAGCTGAGTGATGGTCTGGTTTGCTCCAGTACCTATGTAATAAGGAGGCCTGGGGTCTAGGCATAGCCAACAATCTTGGCCTAAATCCAGAATGGTTAAGGGCCCTATGTATCTTTATTAGAGTTTCCATTATTGATGGGCTTGCTTCTGAGTTTGGGGCCTGATGTGGGGGGCTTGACAGAACCAGAGGTATTTTAGATGTTGGTAAGTAAAGGTTACTATTTGGATCAATGGGGAGCTGGGCTCTATGTGGGACCCTTTTCTGAGTGGTAAATTTACCTCCAGGATCTTTGTCTTTGACTTCTAGTCATATTCCCCATGTTCTACCTGTTTCCCAGTAATGATGACCACTAGATGTCCAGTTTAAAACCTCAATAGTTAGGGGGTTACAATTACTAGAGGAACAGATTTTAGGCAATGGCTCTCACTGAACTCAAATGTGAGGGTTTTTATGAGTCCAAGATGTTTCAGTTATGCAATCCCAATCCACACAATAATATTCACCATCTGCATGACAAATTGATACTCCCAGTTGCCGGACATGCATAAAACCGATAGGTTTGTAATGTCCTTTCAAACCCTTTATCCCCACATTTAAGTACATGTCCTGAGTAGGGTCCCACAACTATATATGTGTAAGTTATTAAATCACAAAAGTCTACTTTGGAAATAGGCTGGCTATCTGTGGTTACATTAGCAAGTACCGTTCCATCCTCAGTTTTTTTGAGTGTCCATCTCCAAGTAACCAGGAGGTAGGAGACAGCAGGCTCCACTTCTTTCAGAGCGATGAGCCACAGGAAAAGGAAAAGGAAGAGGAAAAGGGGCATTAAGGAACCCATTTGAGTCTTATCTTTAGTGGATGTGTAGTCTTGGTGACAGTCTATTATCCTTCCTCCTTTGCAGCTTTCTTTAGCTGGGTATGATGGATCCAAGAAGAAACTCCAGCCACCTTCACTGCAGTTGGAGTGGTTAGGACCACTGGATATGGGCCCTTCTAGGTGGGCTCCAGTGTCCAGGCTGGAATTCTCCTGACCCATACCAGATCGCAGGGCTGGAACTGGTGGGCGGGCTCCGTGGTAAGTTGGGGGTCTATTCATCCAACCGTCTGGAGGATGGGTTTTTGGGTTTGTTGTAGAGCCTGTAATGACTTAAGAAGGGATTGATTAGTTATGTCTTCCCTATGTGTGTCTCTCAGTTTGGGGAAAATAGGCAGTGGTCTTCCAAACATGATTTCATAAGAAGTAAATCCTTCACAGTAAGGGGTACATCTGGCCCTAAGAAGGGCAAAAGGAAAGAGATTGGCCCAGTGTTCACCTGTCTCTATAACCAATTTGATCCAAAGTTTCCTTTAGAGTTCTATTCATCCTTTCTACCTGTCCTGAACTCTGCAGCCTATAAGCACAATATAATTTTTAATCACTATTTAATTCTTTTGTCAGGTTTTGAGAGATTTTGACTATAAAAGCCAGGCCATTGTCAGACCCCAGAGTTAAGGGCAATTTAAATCTAGGAACTAGCTCTTGGGGCAGTTTCTTTGTAACTATGGAGGCTCTTAGTGCAGGTAGGTAAAGCTTTTACCTACCCTGAGAATGTGTCCATCAACACCAAGATGTACCTATATCCAAAAACAGTCGGTTTAATTTTAGTAAAGTCCAATTCCCAATGTTTCCCAGGCACAGTACCTCGGTGCATATTCCTTTTGGAGCTTGTTTTCCTCTGTTCTGATTTACCTGAGAGCAAATGTAGCATCTGGATACAATGTCCTTGGTGACCTGGTCCAATCGTGGGATGTAGTACCTTGGTCTGAGCAGCAACAGCCATCCCATCTCTTCTTGCTTAGCCCCTCTTGTTTGGCCCAGGTCTCTCCTTCTGGTGTATAGGTGGGCCTATGGGGCAGGCCTAGTGCTGGTAGCATGACCAGGATCGTTAAGTGGCCCCACTGGTTCTAGGGCCGGCTCTCTGGCTGTCTTCTCCAAGGTGCTCATGAGCTGTCGCTGTTGCTCCAGGTTCACAATGATGTCATACAGCTCCTGCTGCAGTTGGCGCTTCCCCTGCTTTAGACATTCTGCTGCCTCAGTCCCTTTTGGCCAGGTGTTGGGCCAGGGCCTCAGCTTTTCACTCTGTTTGGCGCTTAGCTTTTTTTTTTTCTTATCTCTAGAGCCCTGATCCCTTCTCCTGGGACCATATTTATTCTGAGAGCTGGGCTCAGGAGATCTGCAGCTCATGGCTTGCCTGCTCCCTGGCAGCTGCCTTTTCCTCCAGCTGCCCCCTTAGCCCTGTTGTCTAGGCTTTTATGGCTCCTTGCCCAGCCGGATGCCTTCAGACTTGGCCTTGCTCAGGGCCTTGAACAAACTCTCGAGTTCCTAGACTCTCTGCAGCTTCTTGGCAGCCTTTCCTTGAGCCCACTACCCAACGCTAGCCCAGCCCAGGCAGTTCCTCCTTTGCTCCCTTAAGGCCTGGCCATGGCGCTGTCTTAGGCCCCCAACATTCAGAGGAGGTCCCATCCCAACAATGGTATGGGCAATCTGATATGACAAGGAGAGAGGGAGTCACAGTACCTTGGCCCAAGTCCATTGTCCGGGATGTAGTCCGAGAACAGTAAGCACCCTGGATGGTTAGCTGACAGGGCATTGTGGGTCCTAGAGGTTTTCTTTTTAGCACTGAGTGAGACGTTCCGGTATCTGCAAGGAACTTGACATGTTTGTCCCCAATTTTTTATACAGTAAGTACACTGATTTTTTAGCCTCTTCCTTTTTGATTGTCTCTGGCCTTTACCTCTGGACATTTTATCATTTGTTTTCCTGAAAGCGGCTACTACTGCCCTACTTAGCTTTTAACTTTTGTAATTAATTTTTTAATGTCTGGAGCTGACAGGATAACAAAGGCAATATTAATGGCTCATTTTTTTTAATAAGACTTGGCAAAAGTTGTCCAAGCTCTCCTTACCTTAACTGGAGTTGGGGTCTCAAGAGGGTCCCTTAGAAGGTAAAATCCTCTCCATTTAGGCATCACTATCTGGCAGAGATGCAGAGCCCAGTCTGATAGCGAGTTTCCTACATTTACATCTGGTGAAAAATCAGCTTGGCTTAAAATATTCCAGTACAATTTTTAGAGGAAACAATTTAACAAAAGTCAAACTAAGGAATGCAGGAAAAACAAACAGACAAAACTATAGGTAAGATTGCCAGGAAGGAAAACCCAATTTTTGTTTTTAAAATATTTCCCACATATTTGGGGCATGGCTGGTTGAGCATATTACATACTTTTAGATGCCAAGTAAGCATGAATAGATGTTAGCCAATGTTTTACTATTACATGGTTTGTAGTCTTATCAACTTAACAGTCAGAAAACAAGGAAAATTAAAAACCCAAATTAAAAATCCAACATGAAGTAACAATAAACAATATTTAACCAAGATAATATAATGAACCTCTAAATTAATTACTTTAAATTAAAAAACCCAGCAATACCACCTTGTTAGTCAGTGTATAGTTTATCAGCTGAAAGACTTGGGCAGAGGTCCCTGGTAGAACAGAGGGACATGAACCATAATCGGCCTGGGAGCCACAGCTGGGCAGCTTTCTTGGGCACCCATCTCGCCTCCCCAAACATAAATTTGCTCTGGGTATGGGGAGGGGAGAGTAGCCCCAAAGACTGAACCTTCACTTAGGCCAGGACCGGTCAAGCATGTAGAATTCCCCTCCGGCCGCGCTCGGAGGGGCAGCATTACTTTCGCTTTCTCATTTGGCACTGGAGCTACCGGGGAGAAAGAAATACCATATTCAGTTTCTTTCACAAAGTCATTTCTTTAAAATATTTAAGCACCCCTAAAAAAGGGGGGGGGCTTAGAGCACGTACTTTTTCCTATTTCCATCCTAGTTGATTTACCCACAACTGATTCCTAGAATCAGACTGTACAATGCAGATCTTAATCTGACGGCACACAGACACAAATAGCACACAGCCACAACCGACATACAGACAGAGCATGGAGGGGTAAAAACCCTCTGACACAGACGGGACAAGATCACACTCAGTCGCAGACCTGGCCGGTGGAGACTTAACCGTAGTGGCCCAGCTAACATGGCTTGCAGCTTACTGGCTAATTTCAGCACCGCCATAGATCATATGTCTCCGTGGAACAACAGCTTTCGCCAGTCTTACCAAGGTCTGCCCACTCAGATCTCGCAGCCTTCCTTGGGGTCTTAAGGACCCCAGCCATGAGACCACAGACTCAAACTCAGTCAGAGGACTGACTGAGCTGACTTTCGCTTCATTCACTCCAAGACAGAGACAAATCAACAGCTGATGCACTCCTTTCAGACAGACTGGCAGACATAATAGGACAACAATCAAAGACAATTAACAGACAAACAGTCAGCAAGGCAAACACACAGTGGCCACTAATCACTCATATACCTGGCCCTTAATCAGTGGGTGGGTGACGTCTCACACAGTACCCTGGACACCAGACCGATGGCCATGTCTGACCTCTCCTGCGTGTCCTCCCAAGAGCACTCCCCTGACCTTACCTCCGGAGGTCCTCAACCCGGGTGATTCTCAATTTTGGTTTTCTCCAAGGTTTCGTCTCAGGAACCACCAGAGCCCTGAGAGAGGAGAGGAGAGCTACCTGGGACCCTGGAAAAACTCAAGTGGCACCTACCCTAGGAGCTCCTGTCCATCTCTCGGCCCCTCTCAGGCAGAGTCCCGGACCAGACCTCGGGTTGACAGTCTTGAGGGATCTCGCTGCGGCCTCCAAATGTTGTGAGGTAGCATCCCAGTCAAGACCAATCAGACCACCAAAGGTGTTAAATTTTATTACTTTATTACTGGCCCGTAAGACTACAAAGGCATGAGAGCCAAGTGCAGTACTTGACTTCCCTCCAGCATTTTCTTATATAGGGTAAGATACAATACAAGCTCAGGGTGAAACTGAGGTTCCCATGGCAGGTTTCCACAGCAGGGGGTGGGAAGCCCCTATGGTTCCCATAGTATTCAGGTATGACAAGCATATTGAAAGTACAGAGGCAAGAATAGGCGATTAGCAAGATAACAATAACACAATAAGTTACAATATGTTATCACGACAATCTGTTAACTACCCTGCCAATATACTGGTTTAATATTTTCAAGGCCAACTTCCCTGTTTTAGAGCCAGGTTTGAGGTCATCCTGAGTAACAAATATGGAGTCATTCTAGCTAATAAGTTACTCTGGCTAACAAGGTCTAACTATGCATCATCACACCTTCAGGTATCAAGGAACATTAATAAAAATCCATCATATTAGCCCTTAAGAAAAAAAATCAATACACTCCCCCTAAGTAAACTATGAGGCTAAGTGTCCTAACCAAAATTTATTGATATGTGAAATAAATATTTCTTAAATAAATAAGTCAAAATGTAATTTTGTGGGAAAAAAGAAAACCAGAAAGCCTACATTTCTAAATTATTCTTTTAAAAAAGAAGTAGAACTGTAATTATAGACTACTGAGACATATAACAATGTATATATACTATATGTCAAAATTTATGAGGTGTTGCCAAAATTATATTAAGACAAACATGTGGCCATAGATAAATTTAATGGTTAAATAATGAAAAACTTAAATTAATGGTTAAATAATGAAAAACTTAAATGTTTTACTCACTCACTGTTCTACTTATCATTTTATTTATTCCCCTTTCTCACAACTCATGTATATGGGAACTTATTTTATGTACATATTTATACCACACACATGCAAGCACCTATATTTTAATCAATTCCCATTATTCACAGTCATTATGCTCTATAAAATCACTCTGAACACTGAATTAACAAGTGCTGAACCATTGCCCCCATGGGAAATACAGGGTTATGTTCTTGCAAGCCTCTGGTCACAATGTTTTGTAAGCTGATAAATATGTAGCCTTGTTTTATGTGTGTTTCTATTTAAATGCACATTATTTAATATATATGGTTGATTCATTAATGTAGAACTTATCGCTAACAGCACTATAGCTCACATCTGAATAAAGCTGGTGTAACACACACTTTCTCCATAAGCACATCACAGCCTTCTTATGCTTAGGAACACTAGGCAGCACCTCAGTACTACATTTAGGGGCCAATTTTAGGCAACAGAAAGCAAAAAAATGCAAAAACGGAGGCACTAAACAGAATACAAAAAGGGCAGTAGTTTGTGGTAGAGTGAGCCCTGCATATCTGTGGGTTCTGCATCCACAGATTCAACCAGCAGTGGATTAAAACTATTCAATAGAATTTTGTCTGTACTGAATATATGCAGACTTTTTTCTTGCCATTATTTCCTAAATGATGTATTTACATTGCACTTACATTATATTAGGTTGTATACCTAATCTAAAGATTATTTAAAGTACATGGGCGGGTATACACGGGTTATATGTTAATACTATACCATTTTATATGAGCACATACATGGATTTTGTTATCCAAGAGGGGCCTGGAACCAATGCCCCCAAAGAATGACTGTATTAGAACTGAAATAAGAAGGCAGATCATCATCTTGCTTAACATTGGCTGGGAATTTGTATAGTTGGCAACTCAAATATTTCACTGCTCTGGGCATGTCCATAAATGACCATGAAAGCACCACAAATACCAGTTTGGGGATTATAAGTACATTTTGCCATGTAAACAAATTCTACAATACAGAAACCACAATAATTAGCATTAACTGTATCTGCATATTGTCTGGAGAAAAGTACAAGTATTCAGTTGTATGCTCAATATATTTCTAAGTTCATAATAAAAGAGCTTTGTTTGAAGGATATACTGATGTTTTAAAATAAATAGCTAGTATTGAAAATGTGATTTTAAGGAAAAAATGATTTGAGATTTCTAGTTGCAAAATCAGTGAAAAAATGCCTTCGTTTAAGCACAGAACATGCCAACATAATTATTCATGAGTTAATATCTCCTACTATGAACTGAATGTGCCCACTAAAAATTCACATGTTGAAATCTAATCCCCAAAGTGATGGCATTTCAAGGTGGAGCCTTTGGGAGGTGATGAGGTCATAAGGGTAGAGTTTTCATGAGTGGAGTTAATATTCATATAAAAAAAACAGAGAGTTCTCTCACTGTCCACTCACTGTGGAAGGATACAAGGAAAAGTTGGCAAACTGCAACCTGGAAGAGGATCTTCATCAGAAATCAACCACACCGTACCCTTGTCTCAGACTTCCAGCCCCCATAACTATGCAAAGTAAACTCTGTTCTTTATAAACTACCCAGTCTATGGTTCTTTGTTACAGGATCCTGAATGAAAGCATTGCCTAAATATGTAGGGGCATCAGCATCTGAGGGCAATCCAAGGCTGAAGTTAAAATGACCCCCAAAACATAAAGTGAGTCAACATGATAATAAAATTTAATCCATAGAAGTTAATTAAGTCTCAGGTTTATAGAGTTGTGGCCTGTGTTTGAAAAGGGTAAAATTTAGTTACAAATTTTTTCCAGGATTATCTGTCAAACAGACCATCAGAGTCTAATTTGTAGAGCTTTTTGAAAAAAATAAAATTTATAATAACTAAATAGTGAATTGATCCCCTCTTTAGAGCCATAGTAAAGTTCTATCATAAACAAAACCATAAAAGGAATCAAAATTTTGATTGCCAATGTATCCCTCCATATTCAGAGAATGAACTCATGAAAAGAAAATTCTCTTCTTAACCTCCCCCCTCAACTTTCCAACACACACACCCTCAGTAGCCATAGATATACACTATCTCTTCTTTCCCAACATCACCTTAATGACAAACACTGTTGTCTTTAAACTACAGCTAAACTTAGCTCTGTACCTAAATCCATCCTGATCAAATAGGAAATATATTCCTAACCTTATATGCTTGGGGCTCAGAAATTGATTTGATGGCTCTAGGTGTAGTAGCTAGAGAATGTCTGGGATGAATTAACCCAGTCACTGCCTTCGTCTCGCACACATGGAATAGGCCTTGTTTTTACGTTTGGAGGAAACGTCCTTAGTATCCATCTAGAACTATGGTTTCATTTTAGAATTAAATCATTTCTCTGGATCTCAGATGCCTAACATCTTCACTGCTCTTGCCAGGCACTTTATCTTCAGGACACTTTTAGTCCTACCTAATATAATGCTGCCACTTATCTGGCATCAAGCCTCCCTGCTACTTGAAGATACCTAACATCCATCCCTTGACCAATTCAAAACTACACAGAAAAATAGAACTGGTGTAGTACCAAGTCTCTAAGCAATAATTTGGACTAGTTATGGCTCATCTTCCTTAGGAACCAGACCAACAAATAATCCAGTTCTCTATTCATATGTTTCCTATATCATTCTCCTTACTTTCCCCCCACTATTCCCATATTATAATCCAACTCTGCTTTCTCCCTCACAAATTTTTTAAGAAATATGTTACTGAAAGATGCCATTTAAGAGACCAAGCAGAAACCAACTATAAGGAAAAGTGAAAGATTAGATCTGTGAAATACGTTCTCTCTAAACACCTGTAGAGATATTTGACTCAGTCTATTCCAAATCAATGAAATAAGAGCAATTACAGTTACCCTCCCACCTGGGGCACTTAAAATCTTTATTTAGAGCTTTAAAAAGACAATGAGTTTTGCACACCAAGAGTGTCTATTAAGTTCAAAGGATCAATCTATTTATAAAGAAAATGTCAGGTCAATTTGTAAATCCTTTTTAACTAAAAGTCAAAGAATTACTTTATAATGAATTCTTTATGAATGTAAAACTCATCGTATTTTAACTTTCTAGGGTCTGTATCTTTCCTTTAATATTTACTTTATCCTTCTGGGGGGAAAAATGACTCAGAACATTTTCCCCAAATAATTACATTTAAGAAAATACACATTATCTTCAAATTTCACCATTATGTTTCTTTGTAACTGAAATACATGAGCATATAAATTCAGTCAGGTAGAAAGAGCTGTGATTTAATTTTAGGAAATGATTTAATTTAGTTTAAATTATCCCTTTGTAGGACATCCCATCTTAGTCCATTGGTGTTGTTATAATGGAGCAGTACAGACTGGGAAATTTATAATGAAAAAAAAAACTTGTTTGTCTCATGGTTCTGGCAGCTGGAAGTCCAAGAACAGGGCACCAGCATGTTGTGAGGGCTTTTGAGCCTTGTGTCATGTCATTCCATGGCAAAAGGGTAGAAAACAAGAGATTAGGACAGTGAGTGAGAAGAAGAGAGGGGCAAACTTGTTTTAGTTGTGAACCAGCTCCTGTGACAACTAACACACTCCTGTAGCGAGGACATCAATCCCTTCATGAAGGCAAAACTCTCATGTCCTGATGGCCTTTTAAATGTGCCACCCCTCAACACTGCTGCACAGTTGCTTTGAAAATTAAGTTTCCAACACAGGAACTTGGGACACATTCAAATCATTGTAACCTCCATTCTCAACTCATTTTAAACTTAAAGGAATAGGTTTTTTAATAAATATAAAGTTATATATTAGCAAGAGAATTCCAAATAGAAAATTTATTTGGTTTTTAGTATGCAAATAGTGTCTTCCAACACTTACATTAAATTTAATTGAATAAAATCCTCTACTTCCACTTTATAGAATTTTTCTATATTTCAAGAACATAGACTTTAAAAAAAAAGGAGGCAAAGATCTAAGCTGTCATTTCAAAGGCAAAATTTCCACAACAAATACTATCTCTAGCATGGAAAAATTTCTTTCCCAAAGATTTTGTGTTTCTGTTTGACAATTTTAAGTATTAACAATGTTCAGATTTATGTTACCCAGCAGAGTGGTACACACACAGCCTGATATTTTTTTAAAGACCAAAACTAAAGTACAAAGAACATTAACCGCTTATGAAAATGAGGGCTTTTTAAATAGTACGACCGTTGGCTGAAACACTTTGGGTAGAAGTGTTTGGGTAGAAAATAACATTTCTCCAAGATGCTGCGATATTCTGTGCTAATATTTCACACCTAAGGTGTTGTTTTCTTCATGCAGAGGCAGTGATCAGTTGGAAAATAGAGACAACACAAACACACTTTTTTTTTTCCGTAAGGCTTAAGCTAATTTGCTACATGGTGATTAATGCTTTAATCAAGATTCTTGGGTCTGAAAATTAATCATTTCATCAACTGGATAAGGAATATATGCAGATGGGAAAAAACTATAAATCAAAAGGAGAAAAATGGAACACTGAGACATTCTAAAATTACTAATATTTCAAAGAAAGCTCTGTTCACTTAGTCTTTCCTTTCGAAGCTCCAATCTGCTATTTAGTAGCTGCATTGCCCTGAGTAAATGAACCACTCTAGGCTTTTTGTCTTGACCAATTAAAAAACTATATAAGAATTTATGAATTGACTCCTTCTAGTTGGAAGGAGCAGCAGAGTTATTTGCAAAGGGCCATGGAAACAGGAAAGTTGTGGGGAGTCATTATTATAATAGACTGCCACCCAGCCACAAAGAATCAAGAGTCCATTGCTTTCTTGTGATGAAGGTCTACCAGAGGCAGAAGAAGATAATGTAGAGGGGTAGAAGCAATAGATATATGTGGTCTAATCCTCCCTATATGAACTGAACTCCCAGAGCAAGAAGATACATTAAACAGGTGGAGTTAAAACTTAGAAGTAATGATGGAGCTTGAGGAAAGTATCCTATCTGAATTTCTG
Source organism: Glis glis (assembly GCA_004027185.1). Lineage (NCBI taxonomy): Eukaryota > Metazoa > Chordata > Mammalia > Rodentia > Gliridae > Glis > Glis glis. The sequence continues at coordinate 22,180 of PVJS01008546.1, forward strand.
GATCGAAACCACCCATCAGAACACCCACACACAGCTACACTGAAGTAGGGCAGCTGTAGCAGAGTAAAACCAGCAGCAAAGCACAAGTTGAGTTTGCCAGAATGTCTTGGTTCCTATAGAATGTCAAAGCTGCCTACTTGTTTACAGGTGTCCTACAAAAGACACAAGTACTTAAGGTAGCTGATATTGCTGTCATGTGGAAATGCCTTTGGGTAACTCCTGAAGTGGGACATCGGGACTTGTAGCCAAAGATTTCATGTCAGGTAACCTCAGTCTGAAAGGCATACAGCATCAGCAAGACAAAGATGGACTCACGTTCAAAAGATGACCATGACTGCTGAGAAATCACTCATATGGGTAGAAGAGCCAGACTAAAGCACTGACCACAATGCAGCAGAGTGGGAAGGATCCAAACAAATGTGCAGGAGCCTCACAAGTGGTCCCCAAGCTCTCTGCTTTCTAGCTGCTACCTGGGCACATGGTGTCCCTAACCTGTCCCCTCCCACAGGCCTCCCAAAGAGCTGAGGAAGACAGGGAAGATCCATAACACTGCCCATTTTCCTAGGAAAGACAGGTGTCTAAAGAAACTATCTAAATACCAGGGTTAAACAGATATAATGTTCCTAATCTGAGATAAATGTCCCTTGACCATTTCCCTCCTTTAGTAACATGGAAGCTTTAGAAGGAAGGGCAAAGCAGTTATAAGAAAACTATGTAGATGCTTTATTTTTGCACTTCTAAACGTAATAACTAAAATTAAGATGACCCTGTTGTACTTTTCCAGTGTGGTTATGACAATTAAATGAAGTTAATTAACAATTAAATGAAACACATGAAGTATCTAGCACCGTGTCTGTGACTTACAAGCTGTTCAGTTGATGGTGGCTTCTGTTATTTTCACAGGGTTAGAAAGGCAGGCTCTCAGACTTCCTTACTTATACTTGCTTATCCTTTGTAAAGAACTCCTCTCTCCTACCCAGCAGTTATTGGTTTTGATGTGACTGCCCATGTGCGGTGCCCCATGCATTTTTTTTTTTTTGTAGTACTGGGGATTAAACCCAGGAGCATTCTACCTCTGAGCTACATCCCCAGCCCTATTTTTTATTCTTTATTTTGAAACAGGGTCTCGCTAAGCTGTGGAGGGCCTCACTAAGTAGCTGAGGCTGGCCGCGAACCCGGATCCTTCAGTCTCAGTCTCCCAAGTACTGGGATTACAAGCATGCGCTACCACGCCCGGCTAACCCCATGCTTATTGTGCAACCTGTTGACTGGGTAGTGAAGTGACAGGCTGGCACAGGAAAGACTTACAAACACAGCCTTGATGAAAGAGCCTGGTTATTAAATAAATTATTAAATGCCATTTTTAAAACTGTATGTTATTTATGTTGGACTCTCAGAGGTGATATAATTGGGCATATAAGAACGTTGGGAAGCTATCATTTGAAAATATCCAGTACCAGAAAGATCACACCAAGCAAACATCACCACCATGGAGAAAATATTCCACTGATATATTGATACACTTGGTATGCAATTTTTGTGAGGCCGATGTGACAGTATTCACATTCAACGATCCAGTTGTACCTGTCTCAGAAGGCAGACATGGCCCTTCAGTATGCTCCAGGGTGAAAATGAAAGATGCCTTGAACCCGTCCCACCACCTGTTTACTGATTCCCTGGGGTCCCACCACCTTTTAGCTTTTCTTTTCCTTTTTCCTTTTCGTGTGTGTGTGTGTGTGTGTGTGTGTGTGTGTGTGTGTGTGTGTGTTTAGGTGCGCGCGCAGGTGCATGTGTGATACTGGGGATTGACCCAGGGGCATTCTACCTCCAAGCCACATTCCCAGGCTTATTTTGTTTTTTATTTTGAAACAGGGTCTTGCTAAGTTGCTGAGGCTGTCCTCAAACCTAGCATCTTCCTATGTCAGCCTCCCAAGCACTGAGACCTCAGGTATACACCACCATGCCTGGCTCTTACTACCTTTCATGAGGAAATGCTGGAGGACTGGCCCCAGGAGGACCCAGGAGTCCTGAAGAGACTCTGCAATACTTCCCTGGGGAATGGCGTGGGAAAGCTCATTAGTCAAATCCACTGTTTGAAAGTATTGACAGTAATTGTTATTTATATTATACTACAAGAGGAAAATTGAGTATAACAGAGGTTTTGTATTCACGGTGTGTTTTGAACAACTGAATCCCTTGCTGCTCGATTTTGTTACTTAAAATATGCCTTGGAGAGGAATGATTTCAATGTTTGAAGGATTTAGATTGTGAAAATGATTGCTTCTTCCTGAGATCCTCTTCTAACAGCTCTCGAAAAGCCTGCATAGAGTAGACACTGTGGCACCACAAAAGCAGGGATGTTCCTTTAAGCAGATTGTAAGTACTTGTCATAATTAAATTATTCTGAAATGAAGATCCATGGTGTCTTTCCCTTATTTTGTGGAGTCCACCATTTGAATCCTGCCCGGTGGCCACAAATGAAGCACACACAACTTCCCTCTCCACTGACAATCCTAATTTGAGTTTTCAAATTGTTGAGCCCTAGGAAAGGGCTGCTCTAAGGAGGTAGGCATGAGTATTTAATTTATGCAAAGTTACATTCTTCTTTCTGTATTAACACAGTGCAATCAATGTGATACATACTTTGTACTAGATCTATTGATTGCTCAGTGTGGATTCCAGTGTCTTCACCTTTCACAGCAAAATCCTGACTCATTTCAACCAATCAGTGCATGGCATTTCCCTGATCTAAGTAGGCCCAGTCCATCCAGATAAAAGAATGTATACTGCATGCTTGGAGAAGACAACTAGTTAGAAATATAAATTTTCAGGTCCTTCTTCAGACCTCCTCTGATAGTAAGGGGTCAACTTGGCGGGGCCATGGTACCCAGATATTTGGCCAAATTTCAGTCTAGATGTGGTGGTGAAGGTATTTTTAAAGGTGCAATTGACATTTAAATCACTAGACTTTGATTAAAGTGGATTACCCTCCATAATGTGGGTAGGTAGGCCTTGTTCAATCAGCTGATGATCGTTTATATATATGTATATACTTTTATTGGTGCATTGTAGTCTCACATCATAGTGTAGTTCAGAATGACAGTGACATACATGCATACACATTTTTCTTTAAAGAAAAACACCAAGGTCTAAAAAATCTGCCACTCAGTGGAGTTCAAGCTTGAGCTGCAACATCTGATTTTCCCTGGTTTCCAGCCTGTCCTGCACACTTCAGACTTGCCAGCTCCCAAAATCACATGAGCTGATTCCTTAAAATAAATGTCTTTACGTGTGTGTGTGTGTGTGTGTGTGTGTGTGTGTGTGTGTGTATTGTATGAGATACATAAAATCTCTTTATATATGTAAATACATGTATTATCATTTATAAACACACCATATTAGTTTTGTATCTCTGAAGAAACTTGACTAATAACTCATTTAGTAAAATAGAAACCAGTGGAACCCAACAATCTATACATTAGCAAGCCTTCCAGGAAATTCTGATGCACCTAAGGTTTCTACTCTGCTGTATTACATCATCTTTATTTGCATCTCATTGGCATTTCAATAGAAGTTTGAAATTATACCATGGTGAAGAGGATTTGCATTCTATTGATTTGGCAAAAATAAAGGTGTGTTCCCTAAAATTCACTACATAGCTCCAGGTAAGTGTGGGCCATGGAGAAAATTTCTATGTGATTTGGAAGGTGTGAGCAGAAAGGCAGCATCCTGCCTCATGTGCTCTGAAGTTGGAGCACGGCCCGTGGCATTGTTGAGTGTCACCCATGATGTGGCTTATCTGTTGGATCACCTGCTTGCCAGGAGCAGCAGCCAGGCTCATAGAAATTCACTCCTGGATCATGAAGGTTTCCAGCTTTTGCACCATTGAAATTAGAGGCATGACGGTGTTGAGAATCTGAAGCAAGTTCCGTTCTACACTAGGTCCATGGCTCCCTGCTCTCTCTGCTAGATTCCAGTTTGTCCTTGTTTTTTCCACTTCATGTCCTTCTTCCTTTTATATCTGCAAACACAACAGCTTCACAAAAGCTGTTTAACCAGTTTCCACAGTTGTGTGACATCAAATCCCTATAATAAAATCGCTTCTTCCATCTCCCTCCCAGAGTCTCCGCTTCTCTGATCAAATCTGACAGATTAAAAAACAGAATCAGTTGCCATTGTTTTATTGACAACAGAGTCAGAAAGATAAGAACATATTCTGACTTTACTTTTAATAAATTTAGTCCCTACATAATCCCAGCTAATGAGATGCATGGACTTCCTTTGAATTTTTAACATTTTACAACTTTTTTCTTTAAGTCTCTCTCCTGCCCATTTCTTTTTATATTCAGATTTTTTCTTTTATCTCTCTATTTTTTCTGTCCTGTGCTTTCAGCTAGTGCTCCTTGTCCTACTATCTTCAGAGATTGTGAATAATTCTTTACCTTCATTATGTTATTACCTTTACAGTACAGAACTTCCCTTGACCAGGTCCCCGACATCAACTTATTCAGCAAAGTTTCTTCTGTTCTTATCATCTGATCCTCGTGTATTTTTATTGCCTTTCTTCTCATTTCTCCTACACTTGTATTTTTGTTAAAGCATTACATTGAGATCACACGGAAGAACTTAAATACAAAGGGATTTAAACATCAATGATTTTAGAATATGTTTACATCCATTTCAAGAACCATTTTAAATAACCTTGATTTTTAAATGTAAGTGGAACTTTTGTATTTCACTTAAAATGGAAATATTTTAACTTTTTATTTCTAATGCATTATCTGACATAATTAAAGATTATTAGCGAATGCCTTATATTGTCTTTAAAAGTAACTAAAATGTTTCTTTTACAATTAGAAATCACTATAATAAAAGGAGATTTTACTATATGTTATTGTTTAAGATAAGTAAATCAACTGTGGTAAGATTTATTCATAATATGTAATAATTATGAAGTATCTCTAAACTAACTTTCTGGAATTACTTTTTCATCATTTTTATAAGCTCTACTTCTGACATTTTTTATCCAGTTACTGGTAGTATCGATAGAAGATCTCTTTTATTACATCCTGTTTTGAAATATAATTAATCTATAAACTGTAGTATAGTATAGTATACTATTTCATAATATAGTATGATTAATATAGTATTGTGCTATAGTACACTATACTAAAATAATAAGATCAATGTTTTGCTAAATGATTAAGACAATCCATTTCAGCATTACACTACTTAAATATGGATCATTCACTTTTTAATATTTATTATAACCAAGTCAGATGGCCTGTTTAATCATAACACAATCATGACTTTAATTTTAAATATTATAACAGGGTAGAAAATGAAAGCAGGGTTTGATAAAAATATTCTACCTAGATGATTAAAAAAGTAGAGATTTCAGTTAGTTATGTTAGTGACCTAATCACTATACATATGAAAATTAGTTATTGAGATGGTCAAATAACCTTGGTAAATTGTAGATTCAATACTGCTTCACAGACATAAATTAGAGTTTTGAATTTCTTAATACATATGTGGTTGGCTAAAAACCATCCCTGTAGATTGCCTTAAAAATAACTTGTTCAAATCTAGGAATCCACAAAACCTTCATCCACCTTTTACCACGTGTCATTATCATAGTACATCACACACACACACGTACTCCTAGGGAATGCTTTAAACCATTATTATATATATTTTCACTCTGTTACTTGATTTACTTAGGACCCAACTTAATATTTTGTGGAATCCAGATTTGTAGTTTCACACGAATGAATTATAGATTCTGATTAGTTTACTTTTATCTTCAAAAAGTTCATCTATCTTATTTCATGAATGACTTTTTTTACATTGTACAATCATATAGAATCATATATATATATATATATGATCGTATATCATCATTATCTTTAAATCCCCAGTCAAATTAAGAGAAAAGAAATTGGTGCCTCAAGGTCTTGGAATGTCATTATGCAGCACTCAATAATCCCAAGGAAATGTGTTTTCCAATGAATACAAATTACTGCGGATAAGAAAAGGCTTATGTAGACTAATTGCTTAAACAAACAATGGTTCCATAGTGTTACAATTGAAAATTTAATTACAGTGAGAGGAAAATATTTTCCTATTTATACTTAGCCTGGAATGTGCTAATTTATCTAAACATAAGTAAGCTTACTGAGCCTTCTACCATTTCTACATTGTACTTTTGTGTCTGTAACTGTACTGCTCAGCTAAAGGAATTCAGAAAAATAAAGAAAAGAATTACATTATATAGCAAGATTCGAAACAAGGCTTTCTCTGTTGTCTTGGATGGAATTTTACCTAAGAACAATGAGTGACTAATACCTTCAACGTTTTTGGGGGGGCACTGGGGATTTAACTCAGGGGGCTCTACCTTGGGGCTACAACCCCAGCCCTTTTTATTTTTTATGTTGAAACAGGGTCTAGCTAAGTTGCTGAGGCTGACCTCAAACCTGTGATTCTCCTTTCTCAGCCTCCAAGTACTGGAATTCTAGGCATGCGCTGCCACACTTGCACCTTCAACTTTTTATGGAAACACTAACCAGGCTCCCAAAAGACTTACTAAGGGGTGGTCAGTTTGCTTCATCAACTCAACTTCTTCCTTATTTTAAAGGAAACAAGGCTAGAGATTCCTTAAGGGAATTTTATTTGACAGGATTGATATTTAAGACTACCAAGCGTTTCCCATTACTTCCTCAAGTAGGCCACAGAGAGAACTTGGAGTTCCCTACAGAAGCCAAATCATAATCTTATGCCCCGGCAGGATATTTGTAGAGAAATTCTTCAGCCTATTTTTTTGCTGCTACAAGAGCACAGTGAAAAAATGTTTCTGAAAAATGCTTGAAATATGTCCTCTGAAGTTGTAGAGCATTAAGATTGGTGCTGATGTCTTCTGGAGAAGTCAAAAGCAAAAGGCAAGCCGAAGTAGCCAGCACTGGCAAGAGGAGGAGCCAGAAAGAGCAGGAGCAGAGGGAGGAGATGGGCTGGTGACTGAGCTTCCCTTAGACCAAAGGGCCCACACTGTGGTGTGATGGAAAATACTCCCCTAAGAAGGCTGCCTGGTGGGAGTAGTGACCTTCCAGCTGAGGGAGAAATGAAGATTACCTCTCATCAGAAAAGGGGATGTTGTAGCAGGGAATGGAGTAGGAGAGTGTTTGTCTAAGCCCACTAAATGGCCAGATGTGGTGGCACATGCCTGTAATCCCAGTACTTTGGAGGGCTGAGACAGAAGGATTGAAGGTTCGAGGACAACCTCAGCAATATAGCTAGACTCTCGGCCACCTAAGAAGACCCTATTTCCAAACAAAAAATAAAAAGGCTGGGGGTGTAGCTGGGAGATGGGATGCCCCTGAGTTCAATCCCCAGTACCACACACACACACACACACACGCACACGCACACACACAAACACTTGCTAAATGGAACACAGGACTCAGCATTTTGATTCTGCTGCAAGAAAGGATAGAAGGCGTAATTGCCATAACAGCAGTCATATACGCTTTGTCTCCCTCTAGTCACTTCTTCCTCTAGCACCTGAGCATGATGCTGAACAGGCTAGAACTCACTTAAAAATGGTTGATGAGGGAGAACGCACAGATAAATGACAACAACCACAACATCAGAGCCGAGCCAGTTCCCATTTCCCATTGCTGGCTCTGTACCTCACACCAGACCTCTCTGTGGGAGGGAGGAAGAAGGAGATGTGAATTTGATCTGACATGGAAGTTTGATTAAGTTGGCCCTAGTACTCAGGAACAAGACTGAGGAATAGAAGTAATCAGACAAGCTGTGGGGTATACCTGAAATGTCACCAATTAGAATGGAAAAAGAATCACTGTGCCTGGAAAAAAATGAACAAGGAGATTTTCTGACTTTACTCTATTAAGTTCAGTCCATATAATATATGAATTACACTTACATATAACAAAAGCCCAACGGTGCTCAAGGAGATGCTATTTTAAATAAAACAATTAGCCCTTCATCTCTCAGAGGTATCTAGGATTATACAAAGGCTATTTGGGGCACTTTTTTACCATATTTAAGTAATGGGTACATGAACACATACACATACATATACACACACACACTTACAGCTTTTGCAAGGAAGACTAAATTGGGGAGGTCCCAAACTCTCCAAATTGTATATATTAAAAATGTGCCTTTGCTTGTTTGTTTGTTTGTGTACTTTGTATACCAATATTACATCAATAAAGCTAGGGGAAAAACATGTAAGATAATAATATTTTATTCAGGGAACCTATTCCCACCATATTTATTCTCATTTTGAAAACATTTGTATCTGCTGTGCCATCCACTTTTGTGGTGAATTTTGTCAAAATCAGTATTTATACTTCCTATTAGTTACTGTGATCAACAATCAGTTCTAACATATCTGAGAAGACAATTACATTGAGCTGTAAAAGGAAGAGGAAAAAAGAAATTTGAGAAACCTGTTATAGAACTTAGATTTTCTTGATAAAAATATAGTAAAATATTGCAAGTTATAAGATTTTGTTTTGTTTTGTGGTTCTGGGGATTGAACCAAGGGGCATTCTACCTCTGACCTACATGCTGAGCCTTATTTTATTTTTATTTTGAAATAGGGACTTACTAATTTGCTGAGGGTCTCACTAAGTTGCTGAGGCTGGCCTGGAACCTGTGATCTTCCTATCTCAGCCTCCCAAGTACTGGGATTACAGGCATGCACCACCACTCCTGGCAAGTTACAGGTTTTGATAGAGAAAATGTGAAAGTTACAGAATGTAACACAATTGGCTCATGAAGGAATGCATTGATTCTTTCATTCAAAAACACGAGTTCTTAATGTGTGCACATACTGTATTTTACAATTACAGAAAAGGAAGATACTGCTTCTTATCATAATCATATAATTTTGAAAAAAATACAGTGCCATCAACACATGTGCATGCACATGCACACACACACACACACACACACACACACACAGAAGGGATTTTTCTAATGATGTGTGATCATGTGAGAGAAACTGGGGTAAGAAGTGATTACTTTATGGAGAAGATAATCTTTAAACTAAATCTTGAAAGATTTGTGGAAGTCACTCAGGCAAAAAGGAAACAGGGGGGTTAGGGCAGTGGAGCTATTTTAAGGTGAACGAAGAGCATATTTAAAAACAGATACTCCAGAAGCGCTAGGAAATGCCAATAGTTCACACAGTTTTACTGAAAGATGGGATATGTTCAAAGCAGAACAGCAAATGTAAATGGAGGGAAATATCAAAGATCAAAAAGCATGCTTTTTCAAACTCTCTGAGCATGCTTTGAGAGAGTAGAAAAGGGAAAGCAAGTGGGCTCAGAGAGCCTTACACTTCAACCATAGAACTCTACTTTCATGTCACTTAGATGCTACATTAGGTTCTAGTGGAAGTGTTCTGCAACTTTAAAAAAATCAGGACCCTCCTTGGATCTTAAAAAATAACAGAAGGCACATAGATAGACCAAAAAGGAAAGAATGCTAAGTCACAGACGGTGAAGGACTTTTCATGTTGTGAATCTTTCATGAGACTCTTCTTTCTTAGTATTTTCTTTTCTTTTTGTTTGTTTGTTTTCCTCTTAGCCCAAAATTGTCTCTTGATCATCTATTTTTGACAACTTTTCTCCAACTCAAATATTTGCTCATAAATGCATTCTTTTACTAAATATTTTTGATTGCCAAAAGCTGAAAAACTTGAGCCAAAACCCTCCTGTTCAAAGGAATTCCCGCTCCAGTGAAGGGGACACACCTGGAGACCAGATAGCTTACATTATGATCTGCCAAGTGCTGTCTCAGCTGCATGAACAGCCTTGGGCCCCAGAGAATAAATAGCTAGCCTAAAAGAAAAAGCACAGTCTCTGGGTTAAGTGAGACTTATATTCAAATCCCAACTCTGCTGTTTTCTATCTCATGTGCCTCTTTTTTTTAATCATTCCATCTACGCATTAATTTTCTCTCCTGTACAATAATAATGGAAGTGCCTGCCTTAGACTGAATATGAATAAGTATATAACATGCTCAGCAGCACCTACCACAGATAAACACTGGTAAGTAATAATGATGGTGATATTGTGGAAAAGAAGGAACTGGCACAGAATAAAACATGGATGAATCAAAGGATGTTTCACAGAGGTGATAAAATTTGAATTCCCAGTCAGACGCACGGTGGTGTCCCCAAGGTTCTCTCCTTTGACTACTTCAGGTTACACTAGCCAAGCATACTTTGAAAAATCCACGGCTACCATGACTTAAAATCTCACCTAGGCTACTGCCTAAAGTGACAAAATGAGATTTAATATTTCTTCAGAGCTTCCTTTCTACTGTACCTCTCTATCCTATATCCTATAACCACCACACACTCAAACACTTCAAATGTCAACTCAGAATCTTTCTCTGCTCCTGCACTTTCTCCCCTTCCTTTGTTCTCTTAGGTTGTACAGAATGTTCAGAGTTGCCATGAACTCTTCTCTCTTTGCCCCTCTGCTTTCTCCATTTAAAACACCACAAAAGTCTGTTGATTCTGTGACAAATTTGTCTTCCAAATCTGACTCCATCTCTTCAAATTCATTCATCCTCTTAACCTGAGCTTCTGAAATAGGGTCCCAGCTATCCTCCTTCATCCAGAATTTCCATTATCTAGCAACTGGCCAATTGTGTTTATTCATTCACTCCACAAAGATTAATTGGGCAAGAGTTCAGGAATTCTTCCTTTTGCTAGAAAATCAATAATAAATACCTCTGAGCTACTGGAGTATTTCCTTATATTATCACAGTATGATCTTTGCAAACCTAATCATGTCAACTCTGTTAACAGCTCAATCAACTCTGGATTTCATACAGACTGATTTAGCATGCGGAGCCAGTTTATTCTAAAGAAATCTTTTTCTCTGAATGTCTGCATTTCCAGCTAAAGAAGAGTTCTCCCCAGTCTCTAAGCACTCCATGAACTTACTTGCCATTAAATGTGGTAACATATTTCTGTGTCTCATTCCATCTCTGTGCATGGAATTGTCCAATGTTTAATGACCATTGTAATATCTTCTTCATGAAAATGAAATTAGTCAGTTAACACATTTCTACTGTGTCTTCCTCCTGCCTTAGTCCCATCACCAATCATCAAGTCTTCTGTATTTGATTTTCTTACTGTTTAACATAGGCCTTTCTGACTACCAAGGGAAAGCAACCTCTGTATCTCACTAAAGAACTTACTCTTTTTTATCTTACTCATACCTTTTCCTACTCTATTAATAATCAAACATGACACACCTATAACAAAATTAAAACATGTAGGGGAAGGCCTAAATTGATCCATATTTGGAGTCATTATTAGAAACAGAGAATTTTATCCTTCTTCTTTTTCAACATGTAATTTCTGAAAGAAAAAGCAATCCTATTTGCTTAACTTATTCAAACCTTAACTATAAGCTAGACATAGAATCAGTATTAAAATATAATAATTAAATAATCATTTAGCTGACTGCTTGACTATTCAACTCTGTTTCCAAACACATTCTCTTAATTTCTTCAAATGAAAGAAATGTAATGACTGAAATGTATACTAATATCAAATTCATTTGCTCTTTCAGAAATATGCTTGACACAGTTACTATTGTGCTCAGCACATTTCAAGGCCCAAGCGTAGAGGGTTAAATAATAATGCTTTGCTCCCAAGGTCCTCACAATCTAGTGGAAATTTGAGAAAAGAAATTTAAAAATACATCATAAAATAGTAACTTCTTCAATGAGAAGTCTATACAGTACAGTGTACAATCCAGAAGCTGAGCTTATAAAATAGAGGTCAAAATGTAGATCGGAGAGAAGAGCATTCCAGATCAGGTAAGGATAGGTGTCCAGCCTGTGGAATCACAGACGCACAGCGTTCCAACAGCCCAAGACAGGTGTGTGTATGAACTTAAGCGTGGTCCCTTCTGAACTGCCTGTGCCTAGAGCTCAGAGAACACATCGTATTAACCATTGCTTCTCTCACGGTGCATTGAGTAGGAGGTGCTCATCAAGTATTTCTTGAATAGATAAATAATGATTGTAAGAACTCACACAAAATTGTAGTTTCCATATTATTTGAAAATTCTAATATGTGATATGAGATTAAGGTCTGGGGCTAGAAATAGCCATGTTAGTATAAATGTTTAAGTTAGTCTTCAAGGATTACTTAACTGTTGCAGATAATCAAATAAATTTGACAAGAGGTGCTACAATAGAGAATATCAATATTAGATTAAATTCGTTGTGGAGCAGGACTTTTATTTTTTACTTCCAGACATAATTAATTAATGCTACCAAGACAGAACTGACATGAGGCAAATGCATACCCGCTTAGAAAAAATTAATTAGATAAGCAAACACATATGTTTACACATCTATGTGTGTATGAGCATGTGTGTTTACATATGTGTAAATAGCTTTTAAATGCAAGAAAAATAGTATCACTTCTTATAAACCGTACAGAGTAGTAGAATGATGATGTATAAAAGCTTGTCGTCTCTACAATTCAGTTTGAAAGCAGTCCGAGAACACCAAGCGATGTTAGCTATAATCCACGTTTTTATGAACTACTGTACTACTGTTATTGCCTTATTTTATTTTAAAACTGAGAAATTCTAAAGGCGCCCACAGGACAACAGGCAAATGCTCAGTATCCCTAGGTTGGCTGGCAAAAACAGCAGATCAGTGTGGGAAGAATATGGATGTTGGACTCAGTAAGCCCTGCGTCAAGGTAAAATCGTAGGTCTGGATTGAGTAAAGCCTCATCCCCTCATGTCTCATGTCTTCTGACAGGCCTCACTAACTCTTATTCATCCTTCAGATTCAACCAACATCACCCCCAGCCACTTCTTGGTAGTTTCAACGAGGCACTTTTGACCTTTCTCCCACTTTCCATTCTCTACTGCCTCAAAATTGACTTCTTCAGTCAGTTTTCAAGGACCTATATTTCACCCAGCGACTCAGGCAAAAATCCTATGCATTGGTGTTGCCTTTTCTCTTTTGTTCGACACCAAATTGAATCCCTCCAGGAGTCCTGGCAGCAATATCTGTGAAATAAGTCCTGAGTCTGAGCACTTCTCACAAACTCCCTCACTGCAGCTTCAGCCATAATCCCCATGATGGCCCCGACCATTGTAATAGCCTCCCTGCTTCCTCCTAGTCATTCTGCATTTTATTCTTCAAGTCACAGTGAGAGTCGCCTTTTACAATATAAGCCCGATTATGTCACTTGCTTACTCAAATTCCTTTAGAGAATGTCCTTGGCAATCAGGGGAAAAAATGCCTAACCAACATTAAATGTCCTGGCTTGCCCTTGGCGGACTGTGGAACATGATTCCCACAGACACCTCCTCTGGCATCTCGCTCTCACGCCGGCCCTTTCCATCCGGTGTTTCCTCAAGTTTCTCCTCAGACATCTGCATGGCTCACTTCTTGCCCTCGCTCAGGTAACAGTTCACATCACTGCTGCAGTCTTTCCCTGACTGCTCATGCCCTCAGGAGGCTCTCCCTCACTCCCTCCCTCCCCTGCTTCCCACTATGCCGCTTGCTCAGCCTTATCCCTAATATTATACACATATGTGTTTATCTATTGTATGCCTCCCCTAATGGATAATAAAATTCATAAGAGCAGGATTTGTGTATCCTGTTTAATATTCCAATGTTAATTATAGTGCTTTGCCCATGGTAGAGGTTTTGTGTTTATTGGATTAATAAAGTGTCCTCTGAACTATTTCTATATTACCCCCCTCTAGAGATCCATTTTGAAGCTCTGTGTTATGTGGCAATAATACTCAACATATTTTCTTTTTTTTTCCTACGACTTATGATATACTTGCTTAGTTTTCTATAACTATCACTGGGTTATTTGTTTTGTTAAGATCTGAAGACTGTGTCTTTCTTATTCATTAAGTGTTATGCTCAGGGTTAATCCCAAAATATAAATGCTCAATAAACATTGCTGAGTAAAACAGTGGTTGATAATAGTGTCCAGGATCTATTTTGTACTAAGTAAATGGAAGCCATGATAATAATAACATCGATTTAAATTATGCAACTACTGAAAGCTTCTTAACTAGTGCTTGCCTAAGAAGAAGAAAAAGCCAATTAAGAAGGAAATATAGGTGTGAAAAACAAGCCATTTGTCATTTCTATTTTAATTTTAGAAAACACAATCAACTTAATTTAGATTTATCATCCATAGGTACTCACTCAGAGACAAAGAAGATGCCTGCAGTTTATTTGCAGCATGCTGAGAAGTGTTTTCCCAGCCAAGGAAAAGAACAGGCATTCAGCAGCATTGTATTTATTTATCTTTTCTTTTCTTGCAGTACTCGTGATTGAACTCAGGGCCTTGGACATGCTAGATTACCACTGAGCTACATTTCCAGCAGTTTTTCATTTTTTTATGTTAAGACAGTGTTTCATTAAATTACCTAGGTTGGGCTCAAACTTGGGATCCTTCTGCCTCAATCTCCCAAGAAGCAAGGATTACAGGTACACATCTCTTTTCTTGTAACACTGAGCACTAAGAAGAAATACTCTTAAAGTCTAGGGTTATTACATTCAACCTGGGGCTAAATTTGAGCATATATTTATAGAATGCTCTTGACTAAATAGAAAAAAAAGAGGCAAATTACCTAGTGATTGAAAAGCAATTGCTAACCCATCAAGGTAGTTGTCAAGAGATTACTGCATTATTTTCAAGGGTTGAGATAAGAAATGATTGTGATCCCCAGAAAGAGCTACATCAAAAGACTGTCAAAGCAATGAAGAAGAGCCTGAACTGTGAGTGCCTCCAACATTGCATCATCTGAATTGCTGTTTCAGGTGTTTAGAAAGCTGAGTTTTACATTAGGGTTTCAAGGGCTTGTGGGTCTAACTTTTCTTTCCTTATGGAAATATATCTAGTAATATAAAACACCAGAACTCCAGATTCTTGCATCAGCCTCTGTCCCCCAAACAGTGCATGTACTCATATTAAAATTCGGAGACAGTAAACATTAGAACAGTCTGAAACTATTTCAGTGCACAAAAGGTAACAGGCATTGTTGTGTGCTTATGATAATGAAGCAAACAGGTGACTGATTTCAGACCCCACACCCTCCATTTGCAATTATTGTATTTTTTTCCTATACTAGCACTGTCAGAAAGTTGATTTCTGGCCTCAGACTTTAGTGAGTTCTTAGTCATTATCTATGTTTAGTTATTCAAGACATTTTCAAGACAGTGGCTTTATTTTGAATTATGCTGGCACACACTCAAAGACTATAGAGAGCAGTGTCTCCTTCCTAAATGATAATTAATGATAATTTCTGAGACCAACAGAGTGTAATCTTTGGTTTGCTAGTTTCTCTAGACCTCTTGATCTTCACCATTCCTACTTCCAGATTTGATTTTAAACTTACATGTCATGTTCCAAGTAAATCTTTTGGTTGTAATCTTGAGAACATTTAAGTGGTTGATAATGTATTATTTCGCTGCAGGTAACACCTTCCAAATAAAGGATCGGACACACCATATGGCAATAGGAATTCTGTGGAAACCACACGTGTATTGCCTTCAACAATACACAAAACAGTACAAGAAAATTTCCCTGTTTTATATTTCTTTCTATTAAATTCCCTTTTCCTCTCCATCCTTTGTAAAGTCTTACCAGATTACCATATACCTTCTTTGGTAATATCTTCAGATGTTAACCCATAAACTAATAATGTGACAGATACCTTAATAAAAGGTTTGGTTTATGTCAACTTTTGAATATGTTTTTATGATGCAAGACCAAAATAGAGTAGGGATCATTTGATGTATGCAGTATCTATTATTTGATAATCAACAGCCCTTCCCTAAAGAATATATGTAAACCTTAGAAAATACAGATATGAAATATTTGATGAAACTGAGATGCACAGGATCTTGTCAATTATTTTAGCCATGCAAGGACTCTTGTTTCCTTAGTTCTGAGCTATCTGCAACATTCCAGGAGACTTCCAAACTTTTTATGTGTCAATTTATATTCTAGTGCACAGGCATACTTGCATATAAAGACAAACCATCAAACCAACTTAAAAAAAAGGAGGGGCTAATGGTGTAACTCAGTGGTAGAGCGTGTCCTTAGCATGTGTGAGGCTCTGGGTATTCAATTGCCAGCACCACAAAAAAAAAAAAAAAAGGAAAAGGAGAAAAAAAAACTAGAATGGCACAATGGTACAGTAATAAAATAAATTCACAGAAGTCAGCATTATTGTTGTTTACCTGTTTTCATTTTCCAGTTTCTGCTATAATTAGAAAAACCTTATTGAAAAAAAAACAATTCCCAAAAGATCTAAAGAAGACAGGAAGTCTGTAATCTTACCATATCAATTCCTCTTACCATCAAGTTACTACTTGGGAAAGATATTTCTCAGGCTATTATTCTTAAAGATAATCCTAAAGCTCTGATTCCTATCTTGACTTTTTTTCTTTCTCTCTCTTCCTCTCTCTATCCCACTCACTCATTACTAATGGTACTTGAAAATAAGTTAAAATCCATGTAGAATATTCCAGACACCTGATATGACCAAAACTGTCCTAAATATATACTTTCCTATGTTCATATCAAAGTTCAGATCAAAGTTCAAAGCTCTAAACTAGCAGCTGTATTTTATAGATTCCAAGGGCAAGGTTATGAGTTTTTTACCTTTTTTTACTGTTCGTAAAAGTCGGATCTCATAAATCAGCTAGTTTCAAAAAATCTGCAGCGTTTTGAATAGTGGCCCTTGTATTTCGATTTAAACCAAATGGGACCAAACTTATTACTTCTATTCTGAAAGGTCATTTTTCATCAAGATTGTATTAGAAAATAAATCATTTAAAGCCATCCTTTGGATGGTTCCTTGCATGAATATCTTAAGAAGAACATGTAATAAGAGCAGCTCTGCAAAGCAAAGCTTGTTAATCCAAGATGGTCCGAAGCTGCCACCTTCTGGCCTGTAGGTGATATTCCTCTAAAGTCCGCTGAAGTGCCTTGGCATAATCAGAACGACACGCACAGCACCTCCACCAAAAGCAAAAGAGGTCTGAAAGTGCAACGACGGCACAGTGCCAACATTGTGCATTCGTGTGTGTGTGTGTGTGTGTGTGTGTGTGTGTGTGTGTAATATTAAAACACAACTAATAGGAACAGTTGCACTGGTAAAGCTCTAGGAAGCAGGCAAGTTTCTATTAAAATAAGTAAAGCATTATGATGTGTGATTACAATGCACCAATAAAAGTATACTTTAAAAAATCTGACAAGAGCTAGTAGCCAAAATGGGGCATTCTCCTCTGCCTTAGAGAAATGAAAGTTTCTATGGGATGGAGGCTTTGATTATCATTTTTTCAATAGTCTCTCTCTTCAGCAAAATAGATCACAACTTGGTACTTAAATAGTGGCCTGCTTTAAGCCTAGTCTAATTTCTTACTGAATAAGCAGATATTATTATTATTATTATTATTATTATTATTATGCACTGGGAATTGAACCAGGGACATTCTACCCCTGAGCTACACCCCCAGGGCCCCCCTTTTTTTTTCGAAACAGGGTCTTGCTATGTTGCTAAGAATCTTGCTACATTGCTGAGGCTGGCCTCAAACCTGTGACCCTCCTGTCTCAGCCTCCCAAGTACTGGTACTCAGCCTCCCAAGTGCTGGAACTACAGGCGTGCACCACCACACCCAGCTAAGAAACAAATTTTAAACTCAGAAAATACTTATAAACCAAATTATTAACAGTTATCTCCATTTATAAACATTTTAAATGAAAAATCACATTGTTAAACTATTTTAAGTGCATTTATTAATTTTTGTGATTATCAAAGGTAAACTGAAGTCCGTTTGTTTATATTGATGATTCGTGATAGATGATAGCTTTTCACTTTGGAGCAGATCCTTAAGATAATTAAGGAGCAAGGCCTAGAGCTCCAGTAACTGGGTCAACTGAAAATTCACCGGGTTGCATGAAAGACTACCTCCTTGTTTTCCTGAGAAGGCCATTTTCTTTTTGTAATAGTCAAAGGAATAAGTTGAGAGCTTTACTGTTTTTAATTTACATATAATGCTTTTCATTTTCATATAATGCATAAATGAAAAGCTTTTCCCTTTCATATAATGCTTTTCTCCAAGTGAAGGGTGGCAGGAGTCAATATTTAGAATGTAGAAACTAGCTCCAAGAAAAGAAACTGGCAACTTCTTCTGTGGTGCTGCGTAATTAAACAGACCTACAGCGCCTGCTGGAATTATAGAACATAAGCAAAGATTAATGAGGCCTGAAAATGCAGGGTCCCCTGGCCTCCAAACAGCATGCAAGGTGTCTCACCTCAGCCGTCTCCATATTGAACAGCTGCCCATTCCCAAGGCAAGCAAAATTGTATATGTTCCTGCTTAGATTCAGAAACAGTTTGGTAATATCTCTATCTATCTATCTATCATCTATCTATCATCTATATTGTGGTGCTGGGGATTGAACCCAGGGGCATTCTACCTCTGGGCTACACCCCCAGCCCTATTTTTTATTATTTATTTTTTGAAACAGGGTCTCACTAAGTTGCGGAGGGCCTCACTAAGTAGCTGAGGCTGGCCGGGAACCCAGATCCTCCTCTGTCTCAGCTTCCCAAGTATTGGGATTACAAACATGTGCCACCACTCACGGCTTTGGTAATATCTATAACAGAACATTTAGCTTTAAATGAATATGCTAAATTATATTTTTTGATCTCCACACCATGATAGTTGGCCTTGACTTCTGTACTAAAGAGGACATATGAGTTAGTGTGTGTATTCTGAGTCTGTTTCTTAGTTCCCTTCCTAGTCTGGGTGATCAGAGATCAAGGTCTTATACACAGCCTTATTTGTCAGGATCATCAGTCAAAACAGGAAACCTGGTATGACCTTTTTTTCATTTCTCTGGGATAGCTAGGAAAAATAGAGTGCTTCTGTTGATTGGAAGCTTTGAAGATTTGCAATAACTTTGTGAAGGCAATAATGAGTACAATAAAAAAATTCTCTCAAAATGATTCTAGATTCATGGTTGTTGCATTAACCAAATAGTTATCCCAAGAAGTCATGAAAAATTGGACTCATCATAATTTAGATAGCTATAGGAGCACACCACAACTCATGTTAATATGCTGTCACCAAAACTTTATTTACTTATTGTATTTTTTTATTATTATCAGAAATGGGGATTTCTTATATAGAACTCTGAAATGTTTTATCCCCGTTTTATATACCTACACTTAATGGAGGATTTTTGCATGTTCCTTCAATTTTCCCATTTAGAAGCAGACTAATCTTATACTTAAATGAATAAAAACATACTTATTGGTTACTTAGAACATGGATGAGATGAGGGAAGGTGGATAAGAGATCTCATTCATTGACCAGGTCCTTCACTAGGAAAACAGCTTCTGAGAAAGCACCACCTGTAGAAATGTATTTACTTATACATCATATATACTGATCAATCTTAATATATTTTTATAAATCATACACAGAAATGAGCCGTTTGGCCAGCCTAGTGGCTCATGCCTGTAATCCCTGTACTTGGGAGGCTGAGACAGGGGAATCGCAGGTTCGAAGCCAGCCTTAGCAAGTAGTGAGACTCTCATTAACCTAGCAAGACCCTGTTTCCAAGTAAGAAATAAAATCAGGCTGGGAGTGTAGCTTGAAAGTAGACTGCCTCTGGGTTCAATCCCCAGTACCAAAAAAGAGAGAAATGAGCAGTTTGCAACAGTTTAGAAAAGATGAAGTTAATACATTTAATTATTTATTTGTTATTTAAATGAATCAACTAGTGTTCACTTTGGCAGCACATATACTAAAATTGGAACAATACGAAGATGAGTATGGCTCCTGCGCAAGGATGACAGGCAAAATCGTGAAGCATTCCATTAAAAAAATTATCAACTATTATAGAAAGATTTGTTGAGTAGAGAACTTATTTTAATGTAGGTTTACTAACTCTCTGATAAAACAATTCAAAGTCTGAGTGCTGGAAAAGCTTATTTTGATACTTGGTTTGATAACTGTGATAGCCAGAAAAACCTATATAGAACCAAATAGAAGAAAGTAATCATTAAATATTCTTACTTAAGCTGGGCTTGGTGGTGCATGCCTATAATCCCAGTACTTTGGAGGCTGAGACAGGAGGATCACAGGTTCGTGGCCAGCCTTAGCTACTTAGCGGGGTTCTCTGCAACTTAGTGAAACCCTGTTTTAAAAAATAGGGCTGGGGCCGTGCATGGTGGCGCATGGTTGTAATCCCAGTACTTGGGAGGCTGAGACCGGAGGATCTGGGTTCACGGCCAGCCTCAGCTACTTAATGAGGCCCTCCGCAACTTCATGAGACCCTGTTTCAAAATAAAGTATAAAAAATAGGGCCGGGGGTGTAGTTCGGAGGTAGAACGCCCCTGGGTTCAATCCCCGGTACCTCAAAAAAAGATAATAATAGGGCTGGAGGTATACTCAGAGGTAGAATGCCCTGGGTTCAATCCCCAGTACCCCAAAACAAACAAACAAATAAATAAATACATAATAAATATTCTTATTTAAAATGCTTATTTTTTAAATTTTCAGCAACAAACTATTCAAAGAAATGTGCTGGAATATATCTAGTAAATAGACATCCTTTTCGATAACAATCAGTTCTGACAACTACTTATAATACCTTTAGCACTATATTTTACACAAATAATTGCAAAAACAACAAAGACTCATTTGTTCAAATAGATATGAAAATTCTATTTTCAAACTTTTTTCAAGTGTGCATGTACAAAATTCATAACTCGACAGCATTTTGGCTGAGAATCACCTAAAGATCCAAGTTTCCAAGCATCTGTCTTCAAAACTTGTCCTCTCTGTGACGCCAGTTTTTCCCAGGAAACTCTTATCTTTTCACTCACTGTAAACATATCACAGATTAGTGTGCAGATAAGTGTGTTTTAAATAATCTTCTAACATGGTACATTATCAATTGTCATCAAAGAAAAAAACACAGAAACTTTGGACCATGTATTTCCTTAAGTTGTGTATGGTCCAGATGACTTTTATGAAAGCCCTTATGTTATTATAAAGTATTTTAAGAATTCTACTATTTAGCAATGTGTAGTGCACTTAATAGGGCTCAGTCTGCAATATATTGCAATATGACGCAAGGAAGCATGGGAGTCTGCTCTTCCCTCCCACTCCTCCCTCCGTGTGCGGGGCATGCTCAGCTATACTGTGTGACCATGTGACACACTGGCCAAGGGAACACAGAGGCATTCTATACAGCAAATATGAGTAATGATGTGCTACTTTCATTTCATCTAAAATATATGTACATCTAAGGTCTACTGTCTCCTTAAATACCCCAGTAGAAAATTTTGCTCACTTATGAAAAAACTAGACCCTCATAATCAAAGAACATTCATTTCCTGTATTCTACAAGTTTGAAAACTCAGCTACCAAAGAAATCACTAATGTGTGATTGTTCTTGGCACAAGTCCTTCATTTTCAGAGATCTTCAATGATTTGTCCTCTACGCCCTTTATAGGTCCTAAATGTTTTATGACAAACATTGTGACCTCTTTTAAATGCACACTGTCGGTTCCCTTTCAAATAGTCTTTTTGGATTTTGCCAACTTAGGAGTCTACGGCACCGTTTTCCTCCTTTTCCAAGGGCCACAATCTCATACTCCTCTTATGCTTGCTGCCTGCTCATCACAAGCCACACCGTGGATGGTGTCTTCCGTGCAGGTGGAAGGACAGCCTGCAACTGTGATTTGTTAAGGAACTGAGGTGTGGAGGCTGCAACCCAGCCTTGTTAGTACTCTTCTGCCATCTTGAGCACAGTTCTTGTAAACAGGTAAATCTTGCATTTTCAACAGGATTCTCCTGGTATCCCCCCCCCCCACCGTGGTAGATGAGGTGGGAGTTTCTTTGCTTTGAAGCTTATTTGTCTAGAAAATGGATAGCTTTTTGAAAAGTCTTTAAAAATAATATACCTAATTTCACTTAAAGAACAGTCAAAATAGTCATTAGTTCTCATTTGCTCGGTTATAGGAAAACCCTTTAAATGGATAAAATGGAAATTGAAATGTGAATGAGTGGTTCTGAAATCTGAGCCGTGTTTAGTAATTTTGCTGTTTTCTTTTTTCATCACAAATGGTGAAAAGGGCATATGTGACTGAAAAACCCATTAGTGTGAATATCAGATTCAACAATACAATAACAAGGAGATAAAGATGTATAATTCAGCTGACAACCAAGTTTGGTTATTTGATGCTTGTCGGCTCCCAGAAACTTTATCTTTATTTAGGATACCACTGAAAGATTCTTCAGTGACTTCCTATCACAGCACAAGAATTATTGTGCATTTAATGTGATTTCCTGCTGTCTGGGGAAAAAATGAAAATGAGTTCAAATCAAGATATGAAATGATGTGAAAGGAATATCAAAAGCCAATGGCCATGCTTTACAAACTGTTTTATTGCCCAATTACTCTACAAAAAAATGATGAGAAATACTTAACTACAATCTTTGAAGTACACACATAATAGGCTTTTATAAAATGATTACATATTTCAACAAGGGAAATGGAATTTCCTATTTTTATTTTGCAAGGAAAAAAAACTAAGTTGAATGAGTTCTACATGCACAACAGACTTGTTTCCCATCACCCAGAATGTGAATCAAGATTGCATGATAAATCATTCTTCTTCAATCTATTGTATGCAAGTATAAACAAGAACACGACAAATAGCTAAGAAATTATTGCCAGACTGTATTTCCAGACCTCTTGAAAATTGTTTCACACAGTATACTACACATATCAAATCTTACAAGAAATAATGAAGGCAAAAATAAGATCATTATCCTGATAATCTAGTTATAAACCTTGTCAAAATTCAAGAATTAATTTCCCAGAAGAACTCTATCTTAAGAGATACAATCAGGCCAAATTTTATTTTGTGGTGCCATAATTGCACCCCTCATTGAGCGATAGGGAGGTTGTAGCCAGTTGTAATCTGAAGAAGCCTCATGGCTTACCAGGACCCCATGGACCCGACTCTCAAGGACACAAGGGCTGGAAGTGCTCCCATGCCTCCAGGCCCTCAGTGCTATATTTTGGAAAGATATATAAAATTCAAATATATCGAAAGTGATGAAGAGTACATTGGCAAGGTATGTTTGCTTGTTTTTATTTTGATTGTATATTATTTGTTTGTCTTATCATAACTTAAATTGGTAATTTTCTAAAAGTGCTTTTAAAAACCCCTTGAAGAAAACTTATGTTTTCATATGCATTCAGTCATACAATAAATCTTTATTTACTACCTACTGTGGGACCAAGATTGTGCTAGATGCTTGAAGATCCAGTAAACACCATGTAATCCCTGACCCAGGAAGTCTTTATTCTAGCTTGAGAGACTAACAAGTAGGCAATTCAGTAAGTGCCATAATGTGTGTAATAAAGGACAAATGGGGAATTTTTTAATTATTCAATAATTTAAAATTATTGAATAATTAATTATTCAAAAAGACTATTAAGGAAAGATTTTCTAGTCTAAGTGATTCTTAAAGACTTTATAGAAGGAAATGGAGAAGCAGATGCGAAAGAAAGAATGTTCCAGATACCAATTGTTCCTAACGCCTTGATCCTGGTTGATTGAAGGGATTGGGGCATCACAAGTATTTCAATATGACTGGAGCATAGGTATTGAGAGGGGGGAACATGGTAAAAAATAAAACTGAAGAGGTAAGCACTAGCCTTATAGTGATGTTGTAAAGTCTGAACTTTATCTTGAGAGCAGAAATGGGCTTCAACAACCCTTAGTGATGTATATTATGTGTTGTATACAAAAAGGAATTTGGGATCCAAAGATCATAGGTGGCTTTTCAAGGCAATTTAGTGTATCAGTCAGGGTTCTGGTAATAAACAGATGGCATGCTTGAATAGAGTAACAGAGGAAAGTTGTTTATAGGGACTGTTGGCAAAGGTTAATTCAGATGTAGAGATATCAACAAGATGTCCATCTCAGTAGGGAGTCCTTATTATCTCTAGATTTATAGACTCAAGAAGAGAGTAATTACCAGAATACAAAAGAAAACGTGTGTGGAGAGGGTCCTCTGGCAGTTGATAAAGGGAAGCCCCTTACCCACTGTGTCCAGTAGGAAGAAAGCAAGGAAATTGAAATCTTGATTCCATTTTGCTTTGGTTGAACCAAAGTAAAATCAGAGGATAAGGGAGCCCTTGGATACTGCATTGGGATGGTAGAGAAAGGTGGGGAGAGGATCCAAAAAGGCAAATATGACAAGCAGGAAATCAACAGCAGAGCTTGAACTTCAGACTAATCCACTGTCCCCAACTCTCAGATAACTGGACATAGTGGGGGAAATATCCTTAAATTATTAGGAGCCAAAGTTGCCTTTATCAGCCAGTCTTCCTTTTCCATTTTATGATAAATAAAAGTTATCATTAACAAGATATTCAAAGAACAGAAATATTTTTAAAAACCTAGAAACTCCTGGATATTTAAAAATGATGCCATAGAATTTGGGTAATAGGATGTGCCTTTATTCTCTCCTAAGAATGTATGGTCTTGGTGCTGTAAGCAATTATTACAAAGAATGAATTTATATCCATTTTAAATGGAAATGACTAGTAGAATACCTTGAATCCCATCATAGAATTTCTAAGATAATTAGAATTCATATTATTTCAAATTCATTTACTTTACCGGTAAACTAATTTACTAATGTAAAGTGTCTTAAAAAATGAAGAAAACTTGTTTTATCACTTCTTTTTTCCATTGGACTACTAAAGTATGCTTTTCTTTTTTCAACAAATTAGAATTTTAATTTCTTATACTGATCTTAAGATAAATTTAACCAAAGTTTTAATTGCATACTTTATTTACAAAAGATGGTAATTAGCCCAATACAATACACTATGATAAAATAAAAAAAAACTATGGGTGGTAATCCATTCTTTTAATAATAAAATGGAGGATCCTTCTTCATGAAGCATGCTATATATAGCTTCCAGAAGGATAATGAGATGGATGTACAGAGTGTTTCATAGACACACTTGACTGAGAGACCAAAGATGATCATTGTATTCCTATGAAGACATATACTAGCTTGTTAGCAGTTCAAGTCACCCAAGTTCCGTAGGCCTCCTCTTCTTCCTTTGGAAATTTAGGGAGTTAAATTAGATGACCACTGAGCTTCCCTCCACTTCTGAAATCCTTTGATTCCTGAATAATTAAAGCAGTCCTGTCTGCAACTAAATACATTATACCAGTAATACACACACAAAGATCCCTGGGTTCCTCCACTTAGATGTTGTTAACAAAACATTATAAGTAATAGTCTATTTACATCTTAAATAAGGACAGCAACACTAAATTTTTTGTAGAATTGTTGGGAAAACTAATTTTTTAAATGATGCAAAAACGGCTCAAAACCAGCTACCGTTTATATATAAGAAAAGTAAAAAATACCATTGCTACTCTAGGAAACTGAAAGATTTGCAATAAATATTCCCTACCCTATTTCTGTAGTTCCTGATGATAACAGTTTTTATATCACGGAATGTTGTTCCGAGTCCCTCAGGGACTATGCTTGCTGAAGAAATTACATGTATTTTATGGCTTCCCTATGTTTGATCTGTGAGTGCTATCATGTTCACTAGAGCAAGAATGAAAAGCATAAACATGGAAATGCTACTGAGAATAAAATGGCAGACTAGTAGGAGCTGCTGGCCTCCTCTGGAACCCTTCCCCTGGCAACCTCTTTCCAGAGATGTCTTCAAGATGGAGAAGAGTTTACAAATTGGAAAAGCCAGTGAAAACCTGTAAGAATTTCCTCGAGACACAAAATGTACTTGTATTTGAGTTGCATTATTGAAGGGTAATGTTCACAGGGGAAGAGTGGCAGGTAATATTAGAAAACTTTCCATGGGGAAAATAATTTCAGTTGTACTTTTTTTACATGCATTTTCCCTGAGAAGATCATCATTTTCCCCTTTGCTACAGAAAAGGATGAAAAAAAGGCACCTATGATAGCCCTGCTTTGATTGGGGAAAGGGGAGAATAATAAGTGATTCTGATTCCTAAGGGGTGGGGAGAGGAAAGGAGGTGCAGATATTCTAATGGCCTGCAAGGGCATCCTCCACCACCGCGACTCCAACCCCATGCTTCAGTAAACTTCCCAAACTGGCATTCACCTAAGGGGCAAGCTCTCTGAAGAGGAAGCAAATGGACTATGACCAATCTCAGATTATACTTGCAAAGACACTGTTCTGAAACTCAGTCCTTTCCCACTCTTAACGCTCCAGGGTCAGTCAAAGCTAGGCTTTAGCCGTTTAGGAGAACAGCACTATGTAACTGATAAACACAGAGAAGTATGACCTTTCAAGGAAAAAATGACAGGACTTCCAACATCATCAGAGCACAAATATTACAAAAGAAAATAATCAGACCAAGAATATATAAACAACAAAGCCAACTTTTAGTTCCAAATGGAATAAGAATTAAAATATGGGCAATCCATATTTTAAAAATAAAAGAGAGAAAATGGTTACATGATTTATGAATGTGACTTATGACTTATACGAAGAAAATAGGAAATATAGGAT
This sequence comes from Glis glis, assembly GCA_004027185.1. NCBI lineage: Eukaryota > Metazoa > Chordata > Mammalia > Rodentia > Gliridae > Glis > Glis glis. The sequence goes on from PVJS01008546.1 coordinate 48,854, forward strand.
ATAGAAACATTAATTTGTTAAAGCATCAAAAAGAAGTGTTGGATAAAGAAATTAGCACAGTAGAAGGATGTGTTGGTGAGCTAGAAGGATCAGATAGAGAATTTTCCAAGGAAGTATCAGGAAGGGATGAAGAGATTATAATGATGAGTTAGGACAGAGGCACACAGGTGAATAAAGTAGAGTTGTCCAAATCTTTATAGAGGCAGTCACAAAAGCAGAAATAAAATATGAAGAGAAAGAAATACCTGAAAAAATATATCTTGGAAATTACCAGAATTAAAAATAATAAAAAAGTAACATCAGAGGAGTAGAGGAAAGCCATATTTACAAATTGCCCAGTAGACTATGCAAAAGAAAAAACTAAACAAAAATAGTGAGAGAGAGAAACTTCTAAACACTTTCAGAAAGATAAGGAAAAAGAATCAACTTTGTGAAAGATTTCTCAGGAGCAATATGGACTACAAGAAGAAACTAGCGTGGTTTATACAAGGCACTGGAAGATAGTAACAACCAGTTCATAATGTTATGTCCAAAGTAGCATTTAAATACTAGAATAAAATTAAAAAGACACTCTCGATCATAACCCTAGGGTGCCTCCCCCAGGATGAATATCTTCGAAAACCATAATAAAATATTTTAAAATGCTTTAAAATATTTTAGCAAGAAAAGGAATCAATCCAAAAGATATGCTAGAAACAAGGATAAGTAAGTAATAGAAAAGTGCAACTCCTTCCTTATCTGGATCACAGTAGGTTTGTGATAGCTCACCTCAGCCTCCTGGAGTTCATTCATCCCAAGACTTTGCCGCAGTGATCTGTATAGTCAGCTAGCAATGAAATGGGAGCCAATTTAGAGGAAGACACTTGGAAAATTTGAATCATATAAAATTTAATGAAGAGTATCTATTGCATGAGTGATACTCAACAAATGATATATTTAACGCTTATAAATTTCACTTTATAAATTTTGCTCCAAATAAGTAAAATTAATGAAGCATTCTATTTCTAGTTCAGTGATGAACACACAACAGCTATTAAAAATATCAGGTTATTTTTTCTGCATATGTATCAGTGATCTGAGCTTAAGAAAATAGAGGCCCATATAAAAGAGCTGCTAAAACACATGAGTATGTGTTAATTTGTAAGAGTATAATATTAGTTTACATCATAAATAATTGGAGGGACCCTGACCCATAATGTGTTTTCTGACAGGCTAATTGCTAAACTCTGAGAACTAAGGCTGGCCTTGAGCGTAGCTGAGAAATCCTGAAGAAGGGACTCAGTGAAACTTGGAGCCCTGCTCAGTGACTTGGAGCTCTGCCTCACAGAAAAGCAGCAAGGTCTGGTATCCTTGTAGATTAGCATGTGAAACTTATCTAGTTCTTCCCCCAAGCTTTTCCCATGAAGTTACTTTTATATTTACACATGAAGACTTCTTTGTTATAATAACACAGTGAGACCTCTAATTGCTTATATAGTTGTTATATTCTTGATGAAGTTAGAATGGTAAGCAGCCCTCTCCTCTCCTCTCCTGTGTGTGAGTTTCTCAATCGAAGATCACCCATCTCTAAGAAGATGGACATGTAGAAGTGTAACAGACCATAACATTAGTAGTTAAACACCTCTTCTGGGTTAGAGCCTCTGCTCCAGTAGCACTCTAGGCATTCTCCCTGTCCTGATAACACAGAAAGTTTGAAAAGCTAAAGTATTTCACTTCATTTAGCTTCAGAGCACCTACACTACGATCTATAGGGTATTAGATACTTCCTGGGTGAAACACAGACTCTTTTGTCACAGAGCCCAAAATACACACACACACTCATGCCATACTGACAATGACATAAAAAGTGATGTAGACAATCATTTGATTAACTTAGAAACTAAAATCAATTTTGTTTCAATTATGATGACATACTTCCACTTTTCTAGTATTGTTAGTGGATATTTCTTTTTTATACTTTTATTGGTGCAGTTTAGTCTTACATCATAATACAATTCATAGTGATACTGACATACATGCACACAGCACTTGGTGGGTTTTGTTCTGGCTTCCTCTCCACCCCCCTTCCCCATACAGGATATTGAGATTGACATTGGTATTCACACATACAGATAATATCAATGGAAGTGATTCATTCATTGATTCTCCCTCTCCCCACCCCCTTCCCCAGACCACCTCCCTGGCTCCACTGCAGTTTTTGCTCCATTATCTGAATTCCCTCTGGTATCCCAATCACTCCCTAACTTCTGCATATGAGAGAAGACATATGACACTTCACTTTCTGTGACTGGCTGATCTCGCTTAACATAATGTTCTCCAGTTCCATCCATTTTCCTACAAATGACATAATTTTGTTCTTTATTGCGGAGTAGAATTTCACTGTGTGTAAATCCCATAATTTTGTAATTCATTCATCTGTTGATGGACACCTAGGTTGGTTCCATAATTTGGCTATTGTGAATTGTGCTGAGTGACACAGTTTTCTGAGGAATCTCCACACTGATCTCCATAGAAGCTGAACTATTTTGCAATTCCACCTACAGTGTAGAAGAGTTCCTATTTCCCCACATCCTCGCCAGCATTTCATGTTGTTTGACTTCTTGATGATTGCTATTCTGATTGGGGTTAGATGGAATCTCAGTGTAGTTTTGATTTGCATCTCCCTGATTGTTAATGATCTTGAACATTTTTTCATGTATTTATTTGGCCACTTGGTATTTCTTCTTTTCTGAAGTATCTATTTAGTTCAATTGCCCATTTCATGATTGAATTATTGGCTTTTTTAGTGTTAAGTCTTTTAAGTACTTTGTATATTCTACATATTAGTCCTCTATCAGAGGAATAGCTAGTAAAGATCTCTCATTCTGTAAACTCTCTCTTTATACTCTTGATGGTTTGTTTTGATAAGCAGATACTTTTCAATTTAATGCCATCCCATTGATTAATTCTCATTTAATTTCCTGAGCTTTGGGGGTCTTATTGGAGAAGTTTCTACCTGTGTCTAAATGTTGAAGTGTTGGTCCTATGCCCTCCTTTAGTAATTTAAAATCTCCGGTCTAATTTCCAGGTCATTGATCCATCTCTAGTTGACTCTTGTACAATGGATAACCAGTTTACCCAACACCATTTGTTGAAAAAGGCTCTTTTCTCCAATGTATGTGTTTGGCACCTTTATCAAAAATTAATTGGCTATAAGTGTGTGGATTTATTTCTGTAGCCTCTGTACTGTTCCATTGGTCTATGTGTCTGTTTTTGAGTAAATACCATGCTGTTTTCATTACTGTAGCTCTGTAGTATAATTTGAAGTCAGGCATTGTAATGCCCCCTGCATGGTTCTTATGTCTGAGAATTGCTTTGGCTAATCTGGACCTTCTGTTTCTACATATGAAATTTAGGACTGATTTTTCTAGGTCTGTGAAGAATTACATTGATATTTTCATTGGGATTGCATTGACTCTGTAGAGAATATTTGGTAGAATGTCTATTTTGATAATATTTGTTTTGCCTATCCAAGAGCATGGGAGGTCTTTCCATCTTCTAAGATCTTCAATTTCTTTCTTTAGTTGTTTATAATTTTCATTGTAGAGGTCTTTTACCTCCTTGGTTAGATTTATTCCTAGGTATTTCATTGTTTTTGAGGTTATTATGAATGGAATTGTTTTCTGGATTTCTTCTTCAGTGGTTTCATGGTTGGCATATAGAAAAGTGACTGATTTTTTTATTTTTTTTTTATTTTTTTTTATTGATGCATTGTAATTATACATTTAATAGGTGTTAGGCTATAAGAGTCATACATGCACACATTGCCCGGTTTGCCCTCCCTCAAATCCCACCCCGTTCCCTCCCCGTTCCCTCCCTTTAGTGCTTTGCACAGTGATTTGAGTTTTATAAGTTTGGATGTATACCTCCTGCGTTTTAGTGTGTTACCCTCCACCCCCCTCCCAA
>PVJS01008547.1:0-52793 GCA_004027185.1 Glis glis
AGTACCGGGGATTGAACCCAGGGGCATTCTACCTCCGCACTACACCCCTGGCCCTATTTATTTTATACTTTATTTTGAAACCGGGTCTCACAAAGTTGTGGAGGGCCTCACTAGGTGGAGAGAGAGAGAGAGACAGGGAGAGAGAGAGAGCTGAGGCTGGCCGAGAACCCGGATCCTCCGGTCTCTGCCTCCGAAAGCACTGGGATTACAAGCGTGCGCCAACACGCCCGGCAAAGCCAAATTTTTAAACCAAAGACTTATAGGCAAGCAGGAACACTAGGAAGATAATTATATTACAGAAGAGGAAAATAAACAAGTATTTTGAATTTTTAAGAAGCACTCATAGAATTCCTTAGGCTACTGATTCCATCCTGAGAAACCCACTAATGTAAGATGACATTTAAATAAATAATATTTAGCAGCATCTTAATAAAGAGCTACTTTCTCTCCCCTGTCCCCTTTCTTCCCTCTCTCTCTCTTCCTAACTCCCTTGCTCCCTGTCCATCTGAACTTCACCTCTATCATCTCATTTCCTTCTCTGACTCTTTGCCCCCCTCTGTCCCAAGGGAAAAGAGGGAGGAAAGAGGCAGAGAAGAGCCTATAGGAATGATTTGCAGGAATGACTGATCCAGGAAAACCTCCCTTTCTCACACTCCTTAACTTAATCACATCTAAATCTCATTTGCCATCTAAGGCAACATATTCACACGTTTTAGGGATTAGAATGTGGCTGCTTCAGAAATCCATTATTCTATCTACTAGAATCATGTTCTAATATCTTCTCTGACAACGTCCAATTGAAGTGCTAATGTACCAAAGGGCTAGAGCCTGAAACATATCCTCTTGCGGAACTACCCTGAAATTTATAGGACTCTCAGTCAAGCTTATGCAAAGCATTCTTATTCTATTTAATAAAGCCAAATGTTGTATCATCACATAATAATTGATAACTATGAATTTGTCTATGAAGATACAATTCATTAGGATGAAGAGAATCTAAGGCTTTTTACAAAACATTGGCATTTTCTTTTTTTCTTTTTTCTTTTTTTGCAATACTGGGGATTGAACCCAGGGGCATTCTACCACCAAGCTACACCCCCAGCCCTATTTTTATTCTTTATTTTTGAAACAGGGTCTCACTAAGTTGCGGAGGGCCTCACTAAGTACTGAGGCTGTCCTTGAACCTGCGATCCTCCTGTCTCAACCTCCCATGTACTAGGATTACAAGCATGTGCCACCACACCCTGCTAAACATTGGCATTTTCTTAGGCAGCAGGAAATAAAGAGTTATAGCTCTATGGACATGAAAGATATATTTACAATTATTTTACCCATGTAAACATAAAAATCATTCAGTATGAAATGCACAAAATCAAATAAACCAGTTCCCAATGAAAATGGGCTTTATAAAAGTTATCTTTTATGCCAGCAAAATAGAATGTTGTCTTTTCAAAATAATTTCCAAATGAATAGCATATCATAATGTATATTTGCTAGCACATAAATAACTGCCTGAATACAAAAAGATGACAAGCATAGATAAAATTTAAGATATGTGTTACACATAAAGCAGATATTTTATGATTCACTGCTATATCTAATTTTGTGCTTATATGCGTCTCTTCCCAGTATGACATCTGAATATTAAGATGATAATTCCTGTGTGTTCAGAAACCAATGTTAGATCCACTAGTGCAGATTGAGTGAGCATATGAAAGAAATATATCATTGGCTAAAAATCAGAAAAGATAATTGAACTATTGAAACTGAGGTAGAAAAGCAAATGCCAGTTCAATTTTTTTACACTATTTGATTAATTGTTGAAACAGCAAGAAGGGTGACATATACTTTGGATGAAAACTAATCAAAATTTAAAAACCCACATATATGAACTTGTAGTGAGGTGTGACATGAAGAACATAAAACTACATGAAATGTATACAAAGAAAAGAGAGAATTTTAAAATTCAGATGATTAAGATGTTGGAGAAACAATTTAAAGAGCAAAGAACAATGCTAAGAGTTGATATAACTAAGTCCTGAGGGTTGTAACCTCATCAGTAGATAAATGCATTATAATGAATTTACTGGGTAGTAACCTAGGCTGGTGGGGTCTGACTGGATAAGGTGGGTCCCTGGGGGTGTGGCCTTGGTGACTGTGCCTTTGTTTTTGAATTCCCTTGCTTATTTGCTCTCTCATGCTTCTGACCTCTGTGATGTGAGCAGCAGAGCCCTTGTGCTCTCTCCCTCTCTCTGCTTCCCACCACCACACCCTGAGCTCCACAGACCCCAGCCTTCCATGGTCTGAACCCCCACATGTCCAAAACTTGAGCAAATAAATCTTCCTTCTTGTAAGTTGTGTGGTCAGTTGTTTTGTATTATAGACATGAGAATGTTGACTGAGACAATGAGTATAGTGAATGTAGTAAAAATGTTGTAAAAAATAGTTGACTGCTTATAAATATCACATTTTCCAGGTCACATGGAGTCCATTTTTAAAATACCCTGGGGGGGGTCACCAAGTGTTGTGTGCATGTATGTCACTGTCAATTGATTTACATTATGATATGAGACTATAATTCACCAATAAAAGCATATTAAAATACCTTTAGAGAAAAAAGTTAATTTCAAAAATGATTTATGAATTAAATAAATGGGGTTACCAAGTTTTACTTGTCTTAAAGGAAAAACTATAACATAACATTCATACTCAATAAATTACATATGGAATAGAAGGGAAATAAAACAAGAAGGAATATGTTGATACATTAGTAAAGTAATGCAAAAGTCCACTATAGTCAGGAGAAATAAGGACTCTGCCTTTCAGCCTACCACACAGTAGCTAGAGCAGAAAATTATCAATACATGTTTCTTCAAAGGATGAACAAATACTTGAACAAATGTGTAAATTTCTGTATTTCCAATGTCTCCTATAGTTATTGATATTATATTTCTGAATGTAAATTTTTTCTATGAAGATATCTGAAGTAAAATTTACAAACTATACACACAACTGCATTTGGAAGGTAATTTCTTTCTTTCCTAATATGAGATGTATATTTTAAATAGTTTCCAATTTTATTTATTTTAAATAATGTTAAAACAATCATCATTGTACATGAATCACCAAGTGTAAATTCTTGATCATTTTTGAAATACACATATTTAATAGCAGAAATAGAGTCAAAGAATATAAATTATTGAAGTGACATACATGGTTAAAGGTGTTTTTCATCTCTCTTCTAGGCAAATATATATATAATTTTAGCTCATTTATATTTCATACTATTTGTTCTATTTTAATTAAATAATTGCCAATTTATGTTATATATAGTACTTGAAATGAGTTTGTATATATTTATATAGCTGTAAAGTATGTAGATGTATATATAGATTATATAATTTATTTTATCTTTAAACATTACAATAGAAAGTCTTTTTGCAAATTGCCAATTTATTTCCATGTGCTAAAGAAAAAATAGAAAAAGTAACAGGAAAGAATGCATGATTTCTGATTTAAGAGAGACAGAATTTAGAAACTAAGAAATCATTTCAAGTACTTAACAGAAATTGCCTATCAGTTACTTAATGAAAACAGAGGAATACCAAATGAAATATTAATGGAGTTAAAAGTTGTCAACAAAGTAGGCTTATCAGAATACTTCCTTTAAAGTGAAACTCTACCAAGTTATAAAAAGTAAGCATAAGGGAATAAAACGTGTAGAACTCACTCATCTCATATCAAGGAAATACTCTGAAATATTCTCAACCTGAGAGTTTAAAATGATGTTAAATTTTGTAAACCACTACCTTCAACTGCAATCTATATCAGGAATTTAAAAGATATGTGTCTCCAGGTATCTATTCCTATGCAACAGGTAACAAATCAATGGAACAGCTCTCATCAAAAAAAAAAAATAGCTATAGCTATCATCAGACTCTGGTTGAACCTATATAATGATATACTCTAGGATATTTCCAAACTGGCAGTATAGGAAATGACAAGGGATACATCATGGACAGGATGCAAAAAGCAATAAAGGAAAACTAAAAAGGAATAAAAACTCTGAATGGGGGGAACAAAATGAAAATATTATACTAAACCAAAAGCAAAAAAAGTTTTCAGCCATACTTCTAGAGTTTTACAAAATAATTAGGCAAAATATTATGGTCAAAATATCAATATCATTTAAATATGTCAAGTGATTTTATGTATACATTCTTTAGTTTTTATAGCTACCCTCTTAGTTATGCAGCCATGGGCTTCTAGAACTGTTCTACATATAAAACCCCAAACTAAATTACCTGCCTACTGTGACAGCCAATAGGTAGCAGAACCAGAATTCAAACCTAGCTATCCTAACCCAGAAATGATTCTTTTTTCTCATATGCCAATTTCTAAAACAAAGAAAAATATAGGTGCAGCTGCTCCAAAATATTTAGTAAATTCGTGGCAAAATCACTTAAAATCCCATGTTTGAAGCAAGCATTTGGAGGAAGCATATATCTGTAGTTTATTTTTTATTTATTCATTTTTGTTTTTTATGATACTGGGGATTGAACTCAGGGTAATTCTACCTCCCAGCTACACCCCCAGCCCTTTTTATTTTTTTGTTTTGAAACAGGGTCTTGCTAAGTTGCTGCAAATCTCACTACATTGCTGAACTGATCTAGAACCTATGATCCTCCTGTCTCAGCCTCCCAAATACTGGGATTACAGAAGAGTGCCACCACTTGTAGTTTTCTTTAAAATAACATTTTGTATTTAAAGACAGATCATTCTGAAAAATAGTTATCAGTTGCTGATCCAGTTTATTAGTTACAATCAGTTAAAATACCAGTCCACTTATCTTAATTCAGTGGTATTGGGTGTTGGTGGTAATAAATTTGAATAGTAGAATTAATCTGGATGATCTTCATGTTTTAAAAAATCTGTAGAGCTACAAAAAATACTGTTGTGCCTTTCCTCTAATAACCTCTGTTTTTTTTTTTATGAATAGACTAAAATATCTGGGCTTGTGTCAGAAAACATTAAAATTTCAGCTCTTAAATATGGATAGCAAATAGCAAATACTTTTTATCTGATACCCTAGCACATATTTTTAATTTTAATAAGAATTACAAAAATACCTATAATGTCAGTTTATATTGGAGAGAAGAAAATTTATTGAATTAATTTTCTAGAACTCCTCTTTTAAGCCTTGAAATAATCTGAACTATTGAAACAGACAAATGGAGACCAAAAACAATCTCAGAATCTTGGCCCCCTCATTATGTGGACATATAGTTTTTCCAACAACATTTATTGAAAAGACTATCCTTTTCTCATTGTACGTTCTTGGCACCTTTGCCAAAAGTCAATTGATCCTAAATGTATGAGTTCATTTCTGGGATGCTACTGTACTCCATTGGTCATTGTGTTTATTTTATTTTAGTATTAGTTCTGGGATCTCTATTTTATTTCAGTATTATGTGTTCTAATTACTAGAGCACTGTAACATAGTTTTAAATCAGGTAGTGAGATGCTTCCAGCTTTGTCCTATTTGCTCAATTTTCTTGACTATTTGATGCTTTTGTAGTCTCACATGAATGTCAGAATTTTATTTTTTATTTTTGTGAAATATGTTTGTTATGATTTGAATCCAGAATGTCCCCAAAAGTTCATGTTTTCAAAGCTTGCTCTCCAATGCAGCAAGGTTCAAAGTCAGGGCATGGCTGGAGGAGGTGGGTCATAGGTCACTAGGGGCGTGGCCTTGAGGACTATATATGTCTCCTCCCAAGCCCACCTCTCTCTCTCTCCTGTCCCCATTTCCTGGCTACCACTAGCTGAGCCAAAATAAACTATTCCTTCTCCAAATTGTTTTTCTCTGATATTTTGGTCACAGTGATGAAAAAGCTGACTAGCACAATGCCATTGGACTTCTGATAGAGATTACATGGATTCTGTAGATTTGGCAGTATGGACATTTCGGCAGTATTAATTCTTCTGGTCCACAAACATGAGATATCTTTCTATTTGTATCCTCTTTAGGTTCTTTCATCAATGTTTTATACTCTTTGATGTAAAGGTCTTTTATATCCTGGTTAATTCTTTTAAATGGATTTATTTTTGTAGCTATTGTAAATGGGATTGTTTTCTTGATTTCTTATTTAGATACTTATTTGTTACTGTAAAGGAATGATACTAAATACTAAATATTTATGCTATAATTTTACTGTATATATTAGTTCTAATAATTTTGGTGGAATAGTTAGAGCTTTCTATATATAAGATATGGAAACAATTTTACTAATTCATTTGCTATTAGGATTTCTTTTATTTTTTCTTTTGCCTAATTGCTCTGGCAAAAACTTCCAATTCTATATTCAGTAGAAATGTGAAAGTGATATCCTTTCCTTATTTCATGTCTTATAGGAAATGCCTTCTACACTCTATTGTTTAGTACAATATTAACTATGTGCTTATAATATATAAGCTTTATTGGGGAGATACTTTTCTTCCATACCTATTTTTTGTGATTATCATTAAATATTTTAAATTTTGTATAATACTTTTGCTGCATGTAATGAGATGACCATATAGCTTTAGTCCTTCATTCTGTTAATACAGTTTATTATACTTATAGATTTGCATATGTTGAGCTGTCTTTGTATCCTGGGTAAATTCTACTTGATCATGTGAATAATCCTTTTAATGTGCATTCAGTTTGTCAATATTTTAACAATTTTGCAATTATGTTCATTAATCGTATCCCTTGATTTTGTATTTTCTAATGTAAGAGTCTTCTACTTTGATAGAATTTTGTGTCCTACTATTTCTTAGTTTGTTGAAAGAGCATAAGGCTCTCTATATATTATTTATAAATCTCTTTAGGTTTCTGTCTTTACACTGTTGCCACCATACTTCTAATTGTCCAATTTTCTACCATTGTCACTCTTCAAAAGTCAATGTCCCTTGTACCCATGCTTGGTGCTATCTCCCAGTATTCTTAGGAAGTTCTTTTGACCCATTTTGCCTGCAGTTTCCTGTGTCTCATTTCTTAAAATTCTTATTGAATGACACATTTCACCTACCAGAATGGAGTTTATGTGAGAGCAATACCAATTCTGTTTGATTAATTTCTTTTTAGAGGCTCAGATTTTTTCCGTTTAATATTAAACAAGGCTTAAAGTGGATTGAGCAGTTGTTATCTAAGTAATAATGAAAAAGAAATGTTATAAATTAATTAAATACACAGATAACTATCTAAATTCATGTTACCTAATTGTTTACTCTCCATTGTAGCTAATAGTGTTGGGACTATTTAGTACAGTTGATTAAGTTTTTATCTTAACTAAGTTATTTTATTTATGACCTCTTTTCTGAAAGTTCTGAGGATTACTGAAATTTGTCACCAAAATAAAACAACAGGAAGTTGGAAAGTCTTGTGTGTGAGTCTAATAGTCTGTAAATAAATGAAGTTAATTAAAGCTACTTGCTCTTTACAGTGATTTATAGATTGATGAACTGAATGCTTCAAGGTTTTAAACCACAGATGGATACTAGTACATAGCAGAGAAAGCCTGGGCTTTCGAACTTAACTAATTTAATTTAAATGCTGACTATCATTTTCTAGCTATGTTGCTATCTATGTAACTGAGCATCTGATTCAAATTCTAATTTTTTCTTAAAAAAAGGACTAAGTGAGATCCTATACATGTAGCAGCACCTATTACTATATTTAGCAAATAATTATCCCATAATAATTAATAACTGTTATTATCATATTTTTTGGTAGTGGAGGTTGAACCCAGAGGCATACTATCTCTGTGCTACATCCCCATCCCTATTTTATTTTTTAACTTACAACAGGGTCTTGCTAAGTTGCTGAAGGACCTCTCTAAGTTGTTGAGGCTGGCCTTGAACCTGTGATCCTCCTGTCTCAGCTTCCCAAGTACTGGGATTATAGGCATGTGCTCTCACACCTGTCTTGCTATTATCATTTTAATTACCTTATCTTAGGTTATGTACTTTGGTTGTTTGTTTAGCACTCTTATTCCTTTTGCCTGTGAGCTTTATAAGAATGAAAGATAGGAAAATTCTTTGATTTTCTTGAATCTGGGGAGAGATGTTCAGTTTTTGAAGTATAGGGTTATTACCTGCCACATGCCATGCTTTGCAGAAGCTTCAATGCTAGGCAGACAGAATGAGAACCTACAAATTTAAAATATATTAGAGATTTACTAAAAAGTATATTTGGGCCACAGGTACTTTTATTCTTTCTGGTAAATTGTGGCAACTATTTGATGTTACCTATGTAACTAAACATAGGTAACTTATGGCTCAGTAATTTTACTCCCAGTTCTGTACTTTGAGGAGGGCTGTCCACATATGCATAGGGAGGGTTTTTACAAGGATGATAATAATGTAGAATAAAAAGGAAAAATATAAACTGCTTTCTCTAGTTAATAGGTAAGTTGTACAATGACAGTAAAAATACGCTAAGTAAATGTTTTATATTAACATAAAATGAATGAAGAAAACTCTCTATAGTCAACATGACCTATTTATAAAAACAAATATAATAAAAGGCAGTATTAGGTAGATACATAGTATAGAATTTACATAGGTATGAAATTATAAATTCATGTGTGGTAAAAAATAGTATGAACCTCAGAGTAGTGATCTACACCTGTAATGGGGAGGCTGAGACAGGAGGATCACAGGTTTGAATCCAACTTCAGCAACTTAGGCCCTCAACAACTTAGTGAGACTCTGTTTCAAAATTAAAAAATAGCACTGGGAGTGTAGTTTGCAGGTATAATGCCTCTGGATTCAACCTCCACTACTACTACTACTACTACTACTACTACTACTACTAAAAAAAATTAATAATAATATCACCTTTTCTCCCAAAGTTGGAGTCTAATCCCAGGGCCTTGCTCATGGTGGGCAATTGCTGTACCTTGAAGCTACATCCTGGACCTGGTAATAATATCAAATACAGGACAGTGTTATTTTTTGTGGGAGGGAAGTGTATGATTGTACCATGGCTACTCTCCTGTTCTTAAAGCTAGTACTTTTTATGTAGTTCATTTAAACCTCTTTTATATTTAAAATATTTAATGAATTAATATAGTAGATATTGGCACAAAAGCAGACACATAGACCAATGGAGCAGAATAGAAAACTCAGAAACAAATCTGCACACTTAACAGCCAATTGATTTTTGACAAAGAAGCCAAAAACATACACCGGAAAAAAGATAGCCTTTTCAACAAATGGTGTTGGAGAAACTGGTTAACTACATGCAGAAAAATGGAAATAAACCCCACTTTCTCACTCCGCATGAGATTCAAGATGGATCAAAGACCTGGAAATTAGACCAGAGACCTTGCAGCTACTTGAAGAGGGCATAGGTCCAACACCTCAACACATAGGCACAGGCAAAAACTTTCTCAACAAGACCCCAAAGGCATAAGATATTAAGACAAGGATCAATACGTGGGATTGCATTAAACTGAAGAGCTTCTGGGCAGTAAAGGAAACTATCAAGAACCTCAACAGAGAGCTGACAGAATGGGAGATTTTTGCCAACTACTCCTCTGATAGAGGACTAATATCTAGAATATACAGAGAACTCAAGAAACTCACCACTAAAAAAACAGTTTTTTTTTTCAAAAAATGGTCCTGTGAATGAATAGACACTTCACAAAAGAAGAGATACAAATGCCCAATAAATGTATTAAAAAATGTTCAACATCATTAGCAGAGAGATGTAAATCAAAACTACCCTGAGATTTCACCTAACCCCAATTAGAATGGCAATCATTAAAAACACAAACAACAGCAAATGTTCCAGGATGTGGAGAAGTAGGAACTCTAATACACTATTGGTGAGATTGCAAATTAGTGCAACCACTTTGGAAAACAGTGTGGATGATCCTCAGAAGAATGGGAATGAACCTACCATATGACCTAGCAATACCACTTCTGGGTATCTACCCAAAAGAATGGAAACCAAATTACCAGACTAATGCATGCTATGATTATAGCTACACAATTCACAATTGCCAAACGATGGAACCAGCCAAGATGCTCATCAACAGATGAATTGATTACTCAACTATGGGATATGTACACAATGGAATTTTACTCAGCCATAAAGAAAAAAAATTATGTCATTTGCAGGGAAATGGATGGAATTAGAGAACATTATGCTAAGTGAGATTAGTCTGTCACAAACAGTGAAAAGTCAGATGTTCTCCCCAATATGTGGAAGCTAGGGAGAAAATTGGACATAGGGGGGACTCCAGAAGAAGGGGAAAACTTAGATGAGTGAAGAAGGCGACCTGAGGGGGATGGGAGGAAGAAGAGGGAAACACCCTAATGCAAATGATGTACATACACAAACTTAACAAAGTCAATCACTATGCTGAGCACGAGAAGGAGAGAAGGGGAAGGGAATGGCAGGGAATGGGGGAGGGCTAAATGATTGATGGGTGCGTGTGTATGCCTCTACCACCCTGAACCTCATCAAGATGTATGATTACAATGCACTAATTAAAAAAAGAAATAATATAGTAAAATATTTATTTATAAATACACATCCAAAAATTGGGCCTTGAAACTTTCTATTTGCTTCTGTTCTTATCTCTACTTTACTATATTATTATTCTTTTCTAAATTATCTTTAAATATATAGTGAGACCCTGTTTCGTGTAGCTCAGCAGTAGAATGCCCCTGGGTTCAATCCCTAGTACCACAAAAAAAAATTCTATTTTGTAATTATTGTGTGAGATTTCAGTATCAAATGTTGGAAAATCTATCCAATTTTTGTTCCTAGAATCTTCTCTTTGTATGTCTCTCAACTCAATTATTTAACAGCTGGAGGTGTCAGCCTGTAGTAGTGAAGGGCATAATTGAGTAAGGCATGAGTTGAAGTATTTGACCATTTGAGTGATGTCTGACATATTGTAAATGTTGAAGAAATTAACTGAGAGGATCAAAATGAAGGACATTACTTCAATTTTAGTGTCAGTCTTCATTGTACAGTAATTTTGCATCTGACTATTTCATGTCCTGAGAGAATTCTGCTCCTTATTTCAGCTCCATCTTTGACCTTCTCATTGTCACACAGGGTTCTCAGGAACCAGTCAAGATATAACTGCAAGATTTTCATCAGATGTCCCTACTCCTTCCTTAAAATTGTGTTTCAGAAAAAACAATGTTTCCGAAAAAACAAATCTTTTTTCCCAATTAACCACACTCAACACACATCAGATATGTGGGGGTCTTTTCCCCTTCACACATCAACCAAATGATCATTTATTCAGCAGAAGACACCAGCAGGGTGTCCTCTGATCCAAGTCAGTTTCTGATACTATGTACCTGAAGACTGTGTCAGATCTCATAGGTTGAGAGCTCAGTTCCCAGCACGTAACCCCTCCGATTCAGATACCAGTTGTTGATTAATTTCACCTGTGCTTCGTCTGACCAATAGTTATAAATCAAGGCTCCCACAATCCACTCCTTCGTTCCAATTAAATTTGCCTCATTGGCTCACAGCACTCAGAGGAACATTTACTTATTTTACTAGTTTGAGATTAAGAATGAGATTCATCTGTATCTTATGTGATAAAGATGTCACACAAGATACAGATGAAAAGATGCATGGGTAAGGTTTGAGAAGAGCAGCACAGGGTTTCCATTCTCTCTTCATGTGCACCACCCTCTAGGAATTTCCATAACTTAACCTCTCTGGAACCTCCCTGAACCCTATCCTTTCAGAGTTTTATAGAGACTTCATTGCACAGGTATGATTGAAACATGAATACCACCATGTCTACATGTGATTAAACAAAAAGGGTATGACCTAATGCTAATAGAATAGGTGGGGAAACCCAGCAAGGCCTTCATAGATTTTGGCCTGTCTGTACAGCATTTTTCCATCCAGGACATGGGGAAGGAATCTTCTGGAATGAGGAAGGTCTTACAACATACCCAAAGGAAGGCCAGAGTTATTTCTTGATGGATCAATCCAAGACAGAAAGGCAGGGAAAGATTAGATTTTCTATGACCTGCCTTGGGGAAAAAAGGTCCTAGCTTTTGTGAAATACCTTAGGGAAGGAGTTATAAACCAAGAACACTAGTTAAAAATCACTATAGAAGTCAACTATTTTGCACTGGGACAATAGGAAAGGTACTTTGAAGGCATCTCAGGAATTGCCAGACCCCACCCCTTGAAGGCTCACCAGTGGAAATGTGTAAACTAATTCAAAATACTTTGCTTTAAGAAGAGAACATAGGGATGCCAAGGAAATAGTTCCCCAGAATTCATTATATTGTGCTCAGCCAGACAGAATCCCAGAGGCTGCTGTATCCATGTTTAAGCTTGTGGCAGACCTTGGCATTATTCATGTGATGCAGGTTCTGTAGACATGAAAAATGTAAGACATATGGGGTCATGGAGGCTTACACTGAGATTCCAAATGTAGGCTGAATGGTGTGTGACAGTTCCTGAGAGGGCACTGCCTGCAGCTGTGAGAATTAAACCAAAGCTGTAATATAGATTCCAGGAAGGCAAAGATACCAACAACTTGGAATATCTGCCAGGAAAGCCAAGACAGTGAGATGAATGAGCCTAAAAGATTGGCCATGTGACCTTCAGCTGGCAAGGACATAATTGTGGGGCTGCTGAAGCCTTCAACAGTCACTTCATGCTAACATGTGCCCTGGATATCAGAAGTGGACATATAGGATTTTATATTGTTCACTGTGTTCTTGATATTATCTCATTCTTCCCCTTTGGAATGAGTATGTTTTTCTATGCTGTTTTATGTTGGCTGCGTGTAACTTGGTTTTTAATTTTTATAGAGGCTCACCATTTAGAATTTGCCTTGGGTCTCTGAAGAGACTTTGGACTTGGAATTTTTAGAAATACTGGAACTGGAACTGTTAAGACAATGGAGACTCTTGGAGATGAACTTAATGCATTTTCCTTTATGAGACTAGCATAGTCCTTTAGGAGCCAGGGACAGAATGCTATAGAGACCTGAAATGTACTCCAAATGCTCATGTGTTGAAGGCTTGGTCCTCAGCTGGTGGCATATTTGGTGGTGAAAACTTTAGGAGATGGGACAAATTGGAAGAAGTAGATCATAGGAATATGTCCTTCATGGGTCTCTCTCTCTCTCTCTCTCTCTCTCTTCCCTCCCTGGTTACCATGAGTTATACAGCTCTGCTCCGACTCATGCTCCTGCCATGATGTTCTGACTCACCACAGGCCTAGAAATAGTGAAGTCAAGTGACCGTGAACTGAAACCTCTGAAACCATGAGCCAAAATAGGTAAATAAGTTGAATTTGTCAAGTATTTTGTTGCAGCAACAGAACACTAACATAAGATGCAAAGTTGATTATTGCCTGTCTTTGTGAATCCTGGCTTTTACAGAACTTTCATATCACTTTCAATTTTATGATGTTTTCTAAATATGGTAAGCTATGAGTTTGCATCTCTGTTTTCTTTCATTGTCTCTTTTTCTCATAAGTCTTTGATTAGGTCACTATACTGTAGAATGTAGAGTACAATGTTACTACATTATACTTTTATTATGAAGGTTTATATCACTTCAAGGACATATAAAAACTAACCATGTTTATTGCTAAATTTAAAAGATTAAAGAAATATACCAAGTAATTATAAGTAACCAATCAACCTGTGGCTATTGACTATCCTGTGAAGATATGTAAGACTAATCTGACAAATAAGATATTCACCTACTCATAAAGCATTGACTGCCTTCCAAATTATGTGCCAACTACCATTCTGGGCCCTAAGTGTATATGTATATTTCCATGTGACGGATAAAAATATATACTATATGTACATGTGTGCATGTGTGTATAAACTGAAGTGCTGAAGAAGGTCACTCTAAAGAAGTTTGTTAAAATATGGAGCCTAAAATTCAGTGTCTTGTATTTTGGAAACAAATGTTATTTTTTAAAATACCATTTTAAAACTAAGGCTTTAATTAAATGATTTTTACATTGGAACAAAAGTTAACAGGTTGCATGAAATTTTGCTAATGGCATCTGTTGCCATTTTTAGTAGGTGATTAGTCATTTTCTTTTTCCTGCAAGTATTTGACAGAAACTCAAACAGAGATGAATCATAGTTTCAAGCTGTTGCTCACCCCATCCCTCCCAAAAAGGAAAGCCTGGAAATCATTCTAACAATTCCAAGAACTAAATTCTGAAAATGCCTTACAGTACTTGACAGACACATTTAGCAATTTGAAAATTACAGCAATCTGGCACATTAACTTTTAATGAAAGGTAGGCTATGGCAACATAGACATGATGTTTCTAAAAAAATCCAAGTGAAAGTCTTTCTTTGAATATTTGAAAACATATTTGCCCCTGTAAATATTGGCTTGTACTTCAGTTCACTTACAGAATTGGGCTTACTAATAATAAGGAAATTTTTATGCCAATTAGATGAAGTTTTTTCTTAAAGTCATGGCATTATATCTATCGCTCAATTGATATATTTTCCATTTTAAACATATATTCAAGAATATTATTTAATTCATATTGAGATATTTTTCTAATTTAGGCAACAAATATCCTCGAATCTCTGAAGTAACCATACTATTAAGTGCATCAAATCAATTAATCATGTAGTAATTAACTATATTAATATGGACAAGAAATGTAAAATTTAGGAAGTTGCCTCTATACAAGAATGATGTTAGACTAGAGTCACTATTTAGGCATTATAGCATCTTTCTCTTAGTTCTTGAGCTAATTGAAACTTTAAATTGCATTCTAATTACTCTCTCTCTCTCTTTCTAATTTTTTTCTCTCTTTCCCTCTCTTTCTCCCTCTTTTTCCTCCACCCAAGACTATATATTTCTTACCAATGTGCATGTGCACAGGTTAATGCCACAGTGAAAACTCATTTATGCCTATAATGGTAGTTTATTCGTTAATAACTGAAAAAGAAAGAGAATCAAATAATATCTTCTCTTCACCTACTTATTTATTCATTCAAATATATTTTGAATAATCTACTTTGTGTTGGGCACTGGTTTAGGTATTGCAGGGGAGGGCAGTGAATAAAACAATTTCTTGCTTTTATGGCATTTATACCCTAGTGGGAGAAGACAGACAATAAACACATAAATGAGTTAATATACTATATGTCACAAAAGAAAAGTAATGAATAAATGATATAAGAAATTAAACAAGTATCAGGTTTTAAAGCACAGTGTGGGATAATTGTTTGTATGAGATAGTATGTGAAGGCCCTTGTAATAAGTGATGTTTGACCACAATTCTGTAACTAAAAGAAGGAAGAGAATGAGCCATTGGAATTACTATTTGAGAATTGTTTGGGGCAATACCCTGGGAGGATACCTGATAGGTTTCAAGTATAGCAAGGGGGCCTGAGTTGCTGGTGCTGCATTACATGAAGATGATTATCAGGTCAAAAGGATGAAGAGGAGGAAGACAGATCATATACGCATTTTAAGGACTTGGATTTTAATTTGTGCAAGGGTAAGGTATTAAGTAGTTTGGAGTAGAATAATTATGTGATACAGCACATTTTTAGAGGTTCATTCTGACTACTTATTGGAGAAGAGGCCAGTTGGGCAATGAGAATAACAGACAAAAGTTATGAGGCTATTATAGAAATTCTGATCCATGATACAAGTGATACTTAGATCATGGTATATGTGTTGGAGGTCAGAAGTGATCACATTCTGAATACATTTTATAATTGAAACATATAAGCTTTTCCAGTGATTGGAAGTAAGGAATGAAAGAAAAGACATCCATTGACAATGACCCAATGATTTTGGTCTGAGCAACTAGAAAAATGGAATGACTCTAAAGCTGAAATGGGGAAAACTGTTTGCATAAGTGGTACCTGTTCAGAAGCTCTGACCATTCTAATCTTTATACTTACTGTAACCCCCAATAGAGATTTGGACTAGGAAGTTGAATGCCTTCATCTGGAATTGAGAAGAGTCTGAATTGGTAATATATGTTTAAGAATAATCAGCAAATAGCCCTTGAAGCAGCCATGTACCCTAATAATATCACTTAAAGAGTGGGAGTAGAAGGGACCTAAGGAGATGGATCCAAAGAGCATCCAAATACTCAGAGGTTGATGAAATATGAAGAAACTTGCCAAAAAAAAAGAGTGGAGATTACCAAGGTGTCTATTTTTTCTTTGTTTTCAGAAGATTTTTCTTTATGAGAAAAAATATATTTTGGCTGCCATGGGCAATTAAACTAAATAGATACTTCACAAAAAAGAAATGCAAATGGCCAATAAATATATGAAAACATATTCAACATCATTAGCAATCAGGGAGATGCAAATCAAAACTACACTGAGATTCCATGTAACCCCAATCAGAATGGCAATCATCAAGAAGTCAAACAACAATAAATTCTGGTGAGGATTTGTGGAAATAGGAACTCTTTTACACTGTTGGTGGCATTACAAATTAGTGTAGCTCATATGGAAATCAGTGTGGCAATTCCTCAGAAAATGGGGAACGAATCTGCCATATGATCCAGCTATACCACTCCGGGGTATCTTTCCAAAGGGATTGAAATCATAATAATATAGTAATACATGCATATCTATGTTTATAGCAGCACATTTCATAATAGCCAAAGTATGGAACCAATCCAGGTGTCTATCGACAGATGAATGGATTGCAAAATTATAGGATATACACACAATGGAATTCTACTCAGCAATAAAAAAACAAAATTATGTCTTTTGCAGGAAAATCGATGGACCTGGAGAACATTATGTTAAGTGAGATTAGCCAGACACAGAAAGTGAAGAGTCATATGTTTTCTCTCATATGTGGAAGCCAGGGAGTAATTGGGATATGAGAGGGACTTTAGATAATGGAGGAGAATATCCAGTGGAGCCAGAGAGGTGGTCTTGGGGAGGGTGGAGGGGGTGGAGGTTAGGGAGAATTAATGAAGGAAACACTTCCATTGACATTATATACATATTTGAGAATACCAATGCCAATCTCAATATCTTGTATGGGGAAGGGGGGAGTGGGGAGGGATCCAGGGAAAATTTGCCAAGTGTTGTGTGCATGTAAGTCACTATCACTATGAACTACATTATGATGTGAGACTATAATGCACCAATAAAAGTAAAAAAGAAAAATTCTATTGTATACATTTATAATATGTCACATAATATTAGTCTCCTAAAATTTGCAAATAAATTATAAATTTAGATATATTAGTAATATATGTGTAAAAATGTTATTCAGGCATATGAAGTATATGTGCATACTAGTAGGATTTATACACTTATATAACTCCATTATATAGTCACTACCTTCTCCACAATGCTAGAGCTACTTATACTCTGCCTTGAAGTGACAGTGTTGGAAGAATGTTGCCATGACAAATATACAAATGATGGGGAAATAAATTTAAACAAAAGGACATCTCCAAGGCTCTCTGGGCTGAAAATATTAGGCACTGACAGGAAATCTACCTATAGAGTCCTTCTCAAATTTTTTAAATTTAAGGGTCAGCATTTTTTCCTGCAAAACTCTAGGAACTTTCATAAGGTTATCACTGCTTTTTATGTAAAATAAACACAGTGAGCTTTAGTAATTACATAGGATCCAGATTCAAACAGCCAAATTGGTTCATGAACCTCAAAAATAGGATCTATTTATTTTATCATTAGAAGCTCAGAACTGAGATTAACTGTCACACAGCACACATTTACAGCTGGACATTGTAGACTTATGTTTTAAAGACTCTTTCAATAGACACTTTTAAGTAAAACATTGTGTTAGTGCTAGACAATCGTTTTGTCTTAGAGCAGGGGATAGTGGTGTCCAGCAGGACATCCTAATATGTGTTTTCGTAAGTCTGAAGATAAAAGTGGAGATGCCTGCTGCCAGCAGCGCACACAGCCTCCTCCAAAGCTGCTTCCGAGTGACATTGAAAGAGGCACAGCTCCCAGCTAATGTGGCTTTCCTCTCTGGCTTAATGTTTCATCTGGCAGGAGACAAGTTGAAGACATGTCTGAAGGTAGAAAAATCAGGTTATATTCTCAACATCTTGTTTCTTTGCTGTCTTTATAACTCTTGCTAGACCTTCTGGACTCAGCCTTATATTAAATATAAATGTAAGTCGAATATTTTGTTCTTTGTGAAACTCTGCAGCAAAGAAAAATAAATCCTTTAGCAAAGAAACACTTAATAAAAATATATTTTAGTTGGATAACATCTTTGTAATTTTAATCATTTTGACCGAAGCTTCTGTTTTTTAGCAATAAAATAGTTTAATATCCTTTTCCTTTTAAAACTTTTTCATTAAAAGCTTATATTGCTATTTCATCTTAGCACCTACAAAGACTGGCAAGTTTGTATATTTTTATCAATAGAAATTGATTTTTCCCAAAGTCTTTCTATCTTTTGCTACCTATTGTCTGATATTCTTATCTAAACTATATTTTAAATTCAAATTATTCAATGTGTAATTAAATTTTCTAATAGAAAATTAGCATATGATTATGGCAAAAAATTTATAAGGTACAAAGTCAAAGAAACATAATAACTCATAATCTTCCATTTAGATTAGCCAACTCAAAATTAACATTTCAGAATATTTCCACTTAATCTTTCTTTTATAAATGTTTACACATATGCATACAAGCACATGTAGGTGAGAGAGAGATAGTGAAAGAGAGAGTTGAGTCAAGAACTTTTCACCTAATGTTTCATTTTAGTTTTCTATGGTATTACAATTTTTATAGACATCACAATTTCCTAATGTGCAATGATATTTACTTAATTACCTTTCTAGTGTTGAGTATTTTATTTGCTATGTTAATGAATATACCACTCCAGACAGTGAACATCTATCTATAGCATATCTATCTATAGTGTATGAGGCTACTAGTTCCACAAGTAGTTTTTTTGCTGTTATTTTGTTTTGTTTTTAGTTTGTTAATTTGTTTTTGGTTTTGGTACTAGAGATTGAAGCCAGGGGCATTCCTTCCAAATAGTAGGAGTACAGGCACACACTACCTTGCCTAGCTTCCACAGGTTATTTTTAAGTCACTTCATTAGAGGCATGTTCCCCCTGTGTTTTGAGTACTTTCAGTTTATTCTTGAAGCATTTTTGCAATGTTGATATTGTTTTCTTGTATTTTATCCTCAACATGTACTTCTTAAAATATGTATTTATGCTGAATATTCCAATGACTTTTAGTCCTTAATAACTGTCATGTTGAACTTGGTTTTCTTTCTCAGGGGAATTCTTTTATTCATTAGAAAGAAAAATTCTATACAATGACTTCTTTGGCATAACTATTTTCATCTTTTCCCTTTATTTTTCTGGATTTATGTTAAATCCAGCAATCTTGGAAGAGGGGCATGCTGCTGGGATATCTTGGTACAATTTTGCTCCTTTTAAATATTTTCACAGTGTGCTAGGTTGTAATGTTTTTGCATATAATATGTAAATAATATTTGAAAGCTTCTGATTGCAGGAACTGTATGTCTTGTTCACCATTGTAACTTCATCTGCTTGCACAGTTGCACAGTTGCAGGCATATCTATCCAATAAGAATCTGTTAAGTATATGAGTGAAAAATAAAATGTTCAGTAAGTGCCACACTGTGCATCCACGGATAACTCAGCATCCACAGGTGTTCCTGGCCTCTTTCCAATTCTTTAGCCTTACTCTCAGTTGTTCTGTATCTCACCATCTTTCCTAGTTCTCTGGTCGAAGCAACTAACTGACTTCTTTAGGACTGTAGTCTCTTCATCATGTTTTATGTGTTGGGGGGGACCTCTTTTCCCCTTTGTCCATCTAAAGCAAGCTTGGTATTCCCAGGGGACTGGGAAAAATATAATAGATGAACTCAAAATTAAACTCATAAACATGGATGTGCATGAACTTTCAGACCATGGCTTCCCACGGTCCAGCTGCACAATGGCTTGGCTGTCATGTATCTGTCCTATACAAAGTCTCTTAATACCCTATATCACCCTCCCTCAATCTTTCCTCCATCAACTTTTTTGAAACTAGCTACATTAAGCTGGTTGTATTTTGTTTAAGTGTACCTTTGTCCCTTATTATTGTAAATGGCTTCATGGGCTTCAAATATTTCAAGGGTTTATGCTTCTAATGGGCCAGAATTTTGAACCTGGTATTAGCCTAAAGAATGTTGGTCATTCCCAACTCAATTTCATAATTATGATGATTGATGTCTCATGTATCCAACAGGATTCATGAAAGATAAAATGACAAAATTTTTTCTCAATCAAAAAAAAAAACAATTTCTAGTCAGATGTGGTGGTGTACGCTTGTAATCCCAGTACTTGGGGAGCTGAGACAGGAGAATCCGGGTTCGCGGCCAGTCTCAGCTACTTAGTGAGGCCCTCTGCAACTTAGTAAGACCCTGTTTCAAAGTAAAGAGCAAAAAATAGGGCTGGGGGTGTAGCTCAGAGGTAGAATGCCCCTAGGTTCAATCCCTAGTACCGCAAAAAGAAAAAGAAAGAAGGAAAGAAAGAAAAAACAATTTCTCTTTTCTTTAAGCAATTTCACTCTCTTCAAATAAAAACATGAAGAACATAATATAATTGGTACACTAACAATAATATACAGAAGAAAGGGATTCTTCTCCTAAAATCGACAAGTAGAAGAAATTATTTTCATAAGTTTAAGTGGATGATAAAAGGAAACATACTGCCCAAAATTGCATATTCTGAACACATATATAGAAAATACCCTCTTACATATTTAATGATTTTCATACAGTCACCTTCTAAAACATTAGACTTAGTTTCTTCCCCTTTCCCTTCTTCTTCAGTGGTGACTGAAACAATCACCCTTCTAGTAATGGGAACCAGAGAGCTAAAGGTTAAGCTCTACCCATCCCCAGTGTGTCCTGGAAACCAGTGACTCCCGCTGACTCTGCCTTCATCTTGCTTCCTCATACCATTCTTCTTTGTCGTTGTTAAAATTTAGGCCTTCAGCATTTCTTATCCCAGTTACCAAAGAGAACTGCTTTCCTTCAAATGTATCTCTATATAGTTCATTTTTAAAATCCAAAATAGGCCACGACTCTCAAATGTGTGCATTGCTTTTTTTTTTTTTTTTGCGGTACTGGGGATTGAACCCAGGAGCGTTCTACCTCCGCACTACATCCCTGGCCCTATTTTTTTATACTTTATTTTGAAACCGGGTCTCACGAAGTTGCAGAGGGCCTCACTAAGGAGAGAGAGAGAGAGAGAGAGAGAGAGAGAGAGAGAAAGAGAGAGAGAGAGAGAGAGCTGAGGCTGGCCGCGAACCCGGATACTCCAGTCTCTGCCTCCCAAAGTACTGGGATTACAAGCGTGCACCACCACGCCCGGCTGTGCATTGCTTTTAAAAGGGAAAATTTAGATCACAAATTATATCGCATGGCCTCTTCAGTCTGGCTTCTCACCACACCCCTCATGTTCACCCAACTCACATCATCCCAGTGCTTTTCTCTGGATCATTCCCCATGGTCTTTCTCAGGCTGACTTCTACTGATGTTTTCTAAAAAAGCCTGGATGGAACCTCTTCCAGGCAAGCCATCCTCAGACCTCTCACTCTCTGTCAGTCAGAATCAAGGGAACTTCTTTTGTACTCCCATAACATTTATTGTTTTATCTCTAGAACACAATAGTTCAATTGATTTTTCACTGTCTGTGTGCTTCTGCAATATAAATTCCCTGAAGGCTAGGACCACATCTTCAATCTAGTGCCTGTTTTCCCCCAGCATGTTGTATATACTCCCTAACATGTGTTGGAAAATAAATGCCTGACTGAGGGAAAACATGTCATTGTTGATAAAAAAATTAAATATTATGAAATGTTTATACTTTAATTTTTATAAGCTTTTTCCACCTATCAGTAGCTAAATATGTCCCAGACACTTAATGATTTCCTGCATGTTTATTAAACAATATTTTATTATTATGGCAAATTGTGTCAAAACCAGAGATTGTTTCTAATGCTAATATTATTATAATCATTCAACATATTCTGAGTCCCATTCTGTAATTTAACTTTTTAGCTTCAGATTCTACATATGAAAAATAATATAATGTCACAATAAAATATGAAAGCAAATTTCCATAATTTCAGATGTTACATCTTCCTACACTGTTTCTCTACAAACAGAACTTCACTTAGTTTTTTCCAGTTCTTCTTTAAATAACCATATTCTTTCAACTTTGTACTCTAATTTCCTTTTGTATGTTTCCTACCATCTGTTGTGTGTCTCTTTCTCATTTAAGCAATGCTGTTTTTCTAGCTAGCTAGTTATTCAATTGAAGGTACTTATTTTAAAAATAAAAATGAAAAAGCAGATTCACAAAACAATTGCTAACGGGAATTGCAGAGAGGAAGATTCAGAAGCGGGAGAGGGAAGAGTAGAAAGACGATGAACTCCCAGAAATGATGCACTTCCTTTTGTCAGTGTATTTCTTAGCTTTATCTCTTTTATGCTTCTAACTTGTTTTAAGCACCTTAAAAATACTTACTCGTTCAATCCTCACTGTAATCCTAACAGCATCAGTACTTACATAATTCCTATTTTTTTGTAAGAAAAGGGAGGCACAGATAGTTACATTATGTTGACCAATATGTCAGACTTGAAAACTTAAACACTGCCAGTCTGGCTTCAAATCTGTGCTCTTACTTAGTGGGTTCAGGGTTGCTTTGCATTCTTCATTGGAATGACAAGGAATTGTCCACTGACATGCCAATAGCTTTTTCCCACTGATGTAAGGGAAAGTGACTTTACCATGCTTGGCTAGCCACACTGTGAGGTGGGGGTTTGCTTAGAGAGAATATCTCTATGGCAATAAGTCCAGAAGCCCCTGGCTCCAGAGCACAGGGCTAGTGCTACTCTCATTTGTCCCACTGTGGGTCAGCGAACTCTTCCAACCTGTTTGAGATGGAGTGACCCAGATCACTCATTTATTTTTTAACCTAAGTAAATCTACTTAGGCCTTAAAGATTTAGTTCATGGGTAAAAAGAAGAAAGAATGGGAAAAATGAGAAAACTGTGTAGAAAAGTAAGAAAAAAACTGGATGCTCTGGCTTTACATACTGGAGATATACACACAAACACCAATATACATTCATATATTACAATTTTATATATATATATATATTTAGAGCAATTAGTTGGAGTGACACTATTATTAAAAGGCCACATCCAAGAAATCAAGAAAACACATTGGGTAGAACCGAAGTGTTCAATAAATATTTGTTTAATTTGTGGTTGAATAAACTAGTTGAACAAGTCAATGCTGTGTGATTAAATGCAGGTATTTATATTATGCTGAATCTTAATATCAGACTATTTTAGAAACTATTGAGACTCTGGGAGATTTGTGATTGAGGACAGGTAAGTCACACAAGTAGGTTAGAGATATAACATTGAAACATTGAATTTTTTTTGTGTGTGTGGTACTGGGGATTGAACCCAGGGGCATTCTACCTCTGAGCTCCACCCCCGGCCCTATTTGTTATTCTTTATTTTGAAACAGGGTCTCACTAAGTTGCGGAGGGCCTCACTAAGTAGCTGAGGCTGGCCGTGAACCCGGATCCTCCAGTCTCAGCCTCCCAAGTACTGGAATTACAAGCGTGTGCCACCACACCTGGCTGATACATTGAATTTTGATCCAAAGTGATTTTTTTAATAAAGAAGGGGACAAAAGACCTTGAAGTTAATGAGAAACATTATATTACAACTCTGCATTAGTTTCCAAAGACTTAATTAGTTTTGGATATTTGGAGGATCTCACTCCTTACTGCACAATATGGCTCCCTACATCTGGTTCTCAGGATTAAACATTCTTAAAGCAAAATGGCTTATTTGTCTGTTTTGTAGTTTTGTCAATGAAAATGCATTGTTACTGGGGGCATCTTTTGGCTTAATTTTAATTCCTCAACATCTGCATTTCCTAGTTGCTTACCCGTGTTTCCTCTCTCTAGTGTTCCCTTGTTTGGAGATTCCTTTATGTAATGCTTCAGTGATGGGAGTTGGACACACATTAAGCTGGGAGAGAAGCTTATTAAATTTTCCCTTTATTTAGTGTTTAGATTTAAGAATTTAAACGTATCTGAAAAATGGAGGCTGCTCTAAAGCAGCTCAGAATTAAATGTACTGACAGAGCAGTGATGTTTTGTCCTTCGTTTGATAAATGAAAGCAACAGACTTGGCTTCACAGGAAAAGGACACTGATTGCATCCTGGATTTGAAACCACAGAATCGATGACTTGAGAAGAAAATTTACTTGAGGGAATATAAACTGAATGTGAACACAAAAACTCTTATTGGAAGGAAACATAAAGTGTTCCAGAAGCTAAACAAAGGGGGAAGGAAACAAAAATAGACTACATATCTCTTAAGAGCAAAATGCCCAGGTTCTTTTGTTCTTGATTGTTTTCGGTCCTCCATCTGACTTTTCTTTAGGGAATCACAAGTCCTAAACCTGTCCTCAGCTCTAGTCTACCTAATCTCCTTATGCTACCTATACTTCTTTCTATTCTAAACTGCTTATGTTTTTGCTTTTAACCTGCTTGCATTTCAAAATGTTGTTCTGTTAATTTGGCTATGTTAATTCTTGAAAGTCTGTGTGAAGATTTTTCTCTTGTCTCAACCTCTTTTATCTTTTATTTTTGATAAAATACATTAAGCATACATTAATACATTAAAGAGAAAAGATATACTGCCAATTTACAGTGGTGTGTAATATGTAATAACATATTACATGATATAATACTTAAATTACATGTACATGATGTGTAAACATGTAATAGTTATTTTGAGTACCCTGTCATGTGCATCTTTTATTTTTCTCCTGTCTCAACCTCTTTTTCCCTGGCAGGCTTGCTGTTGGATCTGCCAGGCGTCTTGCAGTTTGTAATGTGGTAACCTGCAGTAGCTTTTGTCTTGACTTTGTGTGCATGTATGCTTTACTTTATATTTCCACTTAGAACATGAACAGCCTGTACCAAAGACTTTTTATTCTCTCTGCCTTTGGTGGCCACCACTGTCCCTGTCACTTGGCACTAGCTGGTCAGTCAGTGTGTGCTACAGGAATCAATTCTGTGTTGTGGAGTAGAGTGCTGACAGCCAATCCCAGTGACTCCACTGAAATGCAGATGAATATAATGATCCTGTTTCACTCCCTAGAGATACAACATCATATTACATTCTTCCAATAATGCATTTTTTCCACTAGGCATACACAAGGCATACTGTTGAACTTTAAAACTCAATTTAGATGGAGAGGAAATAAATAATATGGAAAATGGGGAAGTGTATTAAGGCCAGAACAAGTTTAATAGATCATACTATTTGAAGTACAACCATGACTCATTTTTGCTTTTGGAATATATTTTTATTCTTTGAGGATTATAAGGGTCAGTCCAGGCATAGACTGAACTGGTGAGGCTGAATTTTAGAATGTTTTGCCTTCTCGGTGATAGACAACTTGTAATGCTGTTTTCATTTTGTTTTCAAATGTATTGCTTTTTCAGTGGCTACAAAATTACACTGTTTACAAAGGGACTTCTATTCTGACATTAAAAAGCAAAAGCTTGTTTAACTGAAGGAGATGCCTTTATTTTGTTGAATGTTTGATCTCCTTTCTCTACTTTTAATGGGCCATGAATAGAATGTTTAGTAAGAAAAAAAAATAAAAGAAAACATGTCTATTCCAAAGTCAATTTAAAATAGTAAAAATTGTTTTCCTGACTGTTTAGGATAGAAGGTATGGATACATTACATCTATCCAGTAGCAGCAAAAGATATTGCTGAAGATAAAAGCTGTGGAAAAAGCACTTGGTGCACTGCAGAGAGTCTGGAAACGAGGCTACATTCCTTCCATCCACCTGCAGCCAAACTAGTCAGGGGGAAGTCTATCCTATAAAAGAGCTAAGGCAAAACTAGAGCATGGTTATATTATAATTTTAACAAACATTCTTGAAAAAGACAAATCTTTGTTCTTATAATTTTCCCTTAAAAGACTATTTGTGGCAATTGTGCCATCTGTATAAGGAAGCACAGCAGTGCTTTAGCAGAACTGCAACCGAGGAAGGTTAATCATGGGAAAAGTGGATGAGGTCTTCTGCATGTCATTATCCCATGATCAACAAAACATTAAGCATACATTAATACATTAAAGAGAAAAGATATACTGCCAATTTACAGTGATGTGTAATATGTAATAACATATTACATGATATAATACTTAAATTACATTTACATGATGTGTAAACATGTAATAGTTATTTTGAGTACCCTGTCATGTGCATCATTACTTAAAGACAGGGATATATTCTGAGGAATGTGTTGCTTGGTAATTTTGTATCATGCAAACATTGTAGAATATACTTACACAAACTAAGATGACTATGATCTCATAGGTGATATAATCTAATGGGAACACATTCGTATAAGCAATCTATCATCGACCAAAATGTTGTTATATGGTGCATGAGTATACATATTTGGTGAATATTTATGAATAAAATGAGGGCCTCATGAATGATGGTGATTAATATTTGTGTCATAAAAGCCAAATGAACTTTTTACCTTTTATTTGAAGACTGTGAGCATCTATAAGTGTCATTGATGTGGACAGCTTTTTCACTGCTTAAATTAATTTGCTTAATCATTTTTGTTAGACCTCTAACAGATGATGAGATTATAAAAATTACAAGATACCTCTCTTTTCTACAAGCTCAATGTAAACATGATGATAAAATAAATAAATTTTATAATATCAATTTAAAAAATATGATTATGGAGGCTTAGGCTATAATACAGTGACCTTTGTAGACCTGGCATCCCCCCAGATGTTCCGGTCAGCATTCTTACAGTCATAATATAAAGGCCTGACCATGTAACTTAGAGGAAGGAAGATTTATTTTCTTACAGTTTTGGGTTCAGTTCATGTGAGGCTGGGGACCCCAGATCTCAGGGCATGGCAGAGTGAGGTGTAGAGTGGGAGAACACATGGGCTCCTCACATCATGGAGGCTGGAAGCAAGAAAGCTAGCAAAAGGAGGAAAAAACATATATACTCCCCAAGGCCACACCCCCAGGGACCCACCCCCTCCAGTCCCACCCTACCATCCCAGGCCACCACCCAGATAAATCCATTACAATGGGATTACACCCTCATGACTCAATTACATCAGCTCCAAACATTAATAAATGAGCTCTTTAGGGGACATTTTATGTCTAACTATAACTCTAGCTTTAACCTTTATCCTGTATCTTTGTTCTTTTTCTATCTTATATTATATACATTTTTAAAAAAAATGTATCTTACATGATATATAATAATTGTACAAATTTATACAGAAGAATGTGATAATTTGATACATATATGATGCATAATGGTCAAATCAGGGCAATTAGCATGCATGTGACCATTTTTAAACTGGATTGTTTTGCTTTATTGCTATTGAGTTTTAAGGGGGTTTTTTGTTGTTTATTTTAGTTTCTTATATATTTTAGGTATTAATCCCCTGCCACATGGGTAGTTTGCAAGTATTTGATCCATTCTTAGTTGATGTTTTTAATGTGCTGAAATATGGGCATCTAATTTCATCATTTTTATACTTTTATTAATGCATTGCAATTATAGACATTGAGCCTCAGCTCAGTGTGATATAAATATATATGTACACAGTGCTTGATATACTTCCCTTTACATCCCACCCAACTATTCCTTCTTTTCTCCTCGTATATGCGATCAAAACTGGTTGTAATACATTTATATATCACCAAAGCATTATTTGAACTGTTTCTTTCTTCTTTTCCCCTCCCCTTCTCCATCCCTCAGTCCTCTTTCACTGTTTTACTTGTCTCTTTCCATATTTATCCAAAGTCCCTTATGTTTCCTGTTTTCTCTCTAGCTTCCACATATGAGATAAAACATAGAACCCTTGACTTTCTTGGACTGGTTGGTCTCACTTAGCATAATATTCTCCAGTTCCATCCATTTTCTCCAAAAGACATAATTATGTTCCTTTTTGTAGCTGAGTAAGATTCCATTGTGTATATATAACATACTTCTATAATCCATTTATCTGTTGATGGACACCTAGGTTGGTTCCATAATTTGGCTATTATGAATTGTGCTGCTATAAACATGGATATACATGTATCACTATAGTATTCTAACTTTAATTCTATTGGTTCATTCTACATACATATATCCAGTTTCCCCAGTATCATTTATGGAAGAGGTATCCTTTTTCCTATGTAAGTTTTTAATGCCTGTGTCCAAAAACATTTGGCTGTAGATGAGGTATCCTCATGAAATCCACAGAACACAAATCTGTTTTTTTTTTTAAAAATCAGCATTTACTTCAAGAGTTAGTAGTTATTTTAAGAAAAAAAATGTTCAATTTAACACAACTGGTGTGTTTACCTGTACCTGTGTGATCATTTTACCTAAATCAAATAATGGTGTTTATAGATCATATGATGATCTTAGAAATTAAAAGTAGTAATTTTCAATTCCAAGTTCTTTGTGTTTGTGTACCTATGAAAAGTGAAGTAACAGCTATTAGTCAAGGAATCTTTTACCTATAAGAGTCAACTGCTAAATGATGTCCATTTGATATCTGTGCTATCTGAGGTGATAAGAGAAAATACACTTTTTCCTACAGTAAATTTTCTTTTGTCATTCACTTTATAAAGTAAAAATCAAGTTCTTGGACCTGAAATCTAACCAAGTGGATACCTTCCACATTGTGTTATTGCAGATTTAGTAAAAAAAAAAGTTGAACAATAAAGAAAATTTAATTTGGGAAATAATCAAGGAAACAGAAGAGTAAATAGAATTTATAGATTAACAAAAGAAGGAGAAGGTAGCCATCAAAGGACTGAGATGGTTTTTCCAAATTTACAGGTTAACTACAAAATAAACCCAGTACCTATCAATATAGCAGCAAAATATGTTAAAAGGGTTTAATTCTGATAGTAATTGTAGTGGAACATTTACTTAAAATGTACATATGAAGTCTTGAAATAGAGAATAAATTTTACAATTGTCCATAGATTATTTACAAAAATCAATCATGTTCTTAATCACCAAGAATAACTTACTAGATTTTTTAAGGGACATATTAATCATCCTTATTATCCAATCCTAATATAGTCAATCACCTAAAGTATTTTCAAGTAAATATTGTTAATTGAATCTTACTCTAAATAATATTTTCATCAAATGAAAACTATAACTAAAATTATAATTATCATGATAAAAATAAGAATGATTTCTTATAAAAATCTATAGGATATAGTAAAATCTTAGCTAATAGGGCAATCACAGTTTCAAGTGTTTCATTATTAAATAAGGAGGATAAAGAAAGTAACATACTACTCACCTTAACTAATTAGAAAAATTGTAAAATAAGCTGCAATTAGCCATAAGAATTTTTTAAAAATATGAAATTGGGGACACAGTCAATAAATAAATAAATTCAACATGTGGTTGTTTGAAAGACAAATAAATTAGATTGACCTCAGAAACCCAATTTAGGAAAAGAGAGCAAAGAAAGCTCAGATTACAAATCTGAAAGGAGAAATAACCATAGATACAAGACACATTAAGTACAAATTACAGCAGAATACAACATACAACTAAGGCAACAAATTTATAGGGTAAGTAGTGGGATGGGGTATGGAGGGAAACCCACCAAGAGATGTTGTTTACATATATGAATGTGTCACTCTGTGTGTATGTGTGGTACTGGGGATAGAACCCAGAGGCATTCTACCTCTTAACTACACTCCCAGCCCTATTTTATGTTTTATTTTGAAACAGGGGATCACTAAGTTGCTGAGATCCTCCTGTCTTAGTCTCCCAAGTACTGGTATTACAGGCATGCACCATCATACCTAGTTCTAATGTATCACTTTGAATCTTACTACAATGCATGAATAAGTTGCACCACTAAAATTCTAAAAATAATCTAGAACACATGAATGATTTCCTATCAAAATAAAAATTACCAAAGGTTCAAAAAAATTGAATCGCTCAATTTCTGTAAAAACACTTTGGAAATGTGTTTTGAGATTTTCCCCAGAAAATGTCCCAGCCAGATATATTTACAGTTGAATTAGGTAAAGCTTTTCGAGAAATTATCATTTTGTTATCATTTAACTTATTTCAGACCATTAGACAACCTGAACAACCTTCCCTTCATTTTGAGTCTAATATATAATGGCAACATCTGATAAACATACTACAAAATTTAAAACTATACATCAATGGTACGTGTGGATATAGGAAAATAAGTCTAAGTAAAGACAAGCAGTAGCATATCAAAAGTCTAATCTACTGTATCAGGTCTCACTCTAGAATCAGGAAAACTGTCATGATTAATGATGAATCTGGAGGGTTTCATCCAAAGCCACTAGAAATATCTTTGATAGAAATATAGTTGCCCAGCTTGATAAAAATTCTGAGGTAAATGAGAAGGAAATTGCTTACATATAACAAGCTTCCAAATAATTAGATTTAAAAAAAACAGAAAATATCATTTAAAGCAAAATTCTAAAACTAAATAAAACCAGGAACTACAAAATTTAGTGGCTGGAAAAATAATCACTGTAAATTTTTGAAAAAATAGATACCACTGACTTTTTGCTAATAATTTATACTTAGAAAATCAAAAATTCAAAGGAATACAAATGGAGAAAAGCCATTTATATTTCTTTTTTGTTTGTTTTCACTGAACCCTTTATTTTTACCCCAAGATTGCTTCCTGTTCCTCTCAGATATTAAATGACACCACCACCAACCTGAAAGCTAGAACTCATATTTAACTCTTCATTTTGCTTCACTACCAATATTCATCTTTCTGTCTCTCGAGCTGCCCTTTACAAAAACTTTCTTTCTTTCCCTGTCTTTCTTTCTTTCTTTCTTTCTTTCTTTCTTTCTTTCTTTCTTTCTTTCTTTCTTTCTTTCTTTCTTCTCTTTCTTTCTTCTTTCTTTCTTTCTTTCTTTCTTTCTTTCTTTCTTTCTTTCTTTCTTTTTCTTTCTTCTCTTGCTTTCTTGCTTTCTTTCTCTCTCTCTCTCTTTCTCTCTCTCTCTCTCTCTCTCTCTCTCGCTTCCCCCCCTTTTTTTGTGGTACTGGGGATTGAATGCAGAGGCATTCTACCTCTGAGCTACACCCCCAGTCAATTTTTTTTTAATTTTATTAGTGCATTGCAATCATACATCTTGAAGGATTTCAGGGTGGTTGACATATACATGCACTCCTCGGTCAATTAGCTCTCCCCAATTCCCACCCCCCTGCCTCCCCCCTCCCTCCTTCCCGTAGTATCCTGTGCAACAGTTTCCCTCTCCTTCCCTCCCATCTCCGTCTCCCCTAGTTAGTTTGCCTTCTTCACTCATCTGAGGTTTTCTCTCTTTGTCTGGAGTTCCTCCTGTGCGGGGTCGTGGCTCATCCTCCTGTGACCACAGCACTGGGGTACTCCAGGGCGGGGCTGGGAGCTTGCCCACCCTATGTCCCTAGTGCCGGGGTGAGGGGGTTTCTGGGGGTGGGGCCCAGGGTTCACCCACCCCACATCCCCAGCACCTGGGGGGGTCTCCAGGGGTAGGGCCCAGGACTCGTCACCCTGCGTCTCCAGCAATGGGGGAAGAGGTTCTCCGGGGGCAGGGCCAAGGCCTCACCCGCCCCATATCCCAGGCACGGAGGGAGGGGTTCTCCGGGGGCGGGGATGAGGGCTCACCTGCCTTGCGTCCCCAGCGCCAGGGGTCTCTGGGGGCAGGGCCAAAGGTTCACCCACCTCCAGTCCCCTGCACCAGGGGTGGGTCTTCGGAACAGGGCCAAGGGCACACCTGCCCTGTGATCCCAGCACAGGGGGAGGGTTTCTCCAGGGGTCGGGCCGAGGGCTCACCGCCCTGTGTTCCCAGTGCTGGTGGGGTCTCCAGGGGTAGGGCCAAGGGCTCGCCTGCCCTGCATCCCCAGTGCCAAGGGGAGGGGTTCTCTGGGGGTGGGGCCTAGGGCTCACCTGCCCCATGTCCTCAGTGCCAGGGGGAAGGTTTCTCTGGGGGTGGGGCTAAGGGCTTGCCTGCCCGCTTCCCCCAACACCAGCGGGAGGGAGTTCTCTGGGGTCGGGACTGAGGGCTCACCCGCCCCATGTCCCCAGCACTGGGGGGGGTCTCCAGGGGCAGGGCCAAGGGTTCACCCACCCCGCATCCCCAGCACCAGGGTAGGGGTTCTCCAGGGGCGGGGCTGAGGGCTCACTGCCCTGCATTCCCAGCACCTGGGTGTTTCCAGGGGCAGGGCCAAGGGCTTGCCTGTCCTGTATCCCCAGCGCCGGGTAGAGGGGTTCTCTGGGGGTATTGCCAAGGGCTCAGCCACCCCACATCCCCAGCGCCAGGGTGAGGGGTTCTCTGGAGTCAGGGCCGAGGGTTCGCCCGCCTCGCGTCCCCAGGGTGGGGGTCTCTGGGGATGGGGCTGGGGGTTGACCTGCCCATGTTCTCAGTGCTGGGCTGCTGGGGAGGGGGCCATATCTCATCTACCTATGTCCTCAGTTCTGGGGTGTTCCACGACGGTGTTGGGCTGCTCATGAGGGGCCGTGACTCACCAGCTCATGTCCTCAGAGTTGGGCTGCTCCTGTGTATGGCCACCTCTTCTTTGTCTCTCCTCATCGCACTCATTGCAGGAGCAGAGGCTCACGGCCCACCCCTTCAAACCATCGTCGTTGTAGGTGCAGGTCTGGATTGACTTGGGCTTCATCATGTTCCGGAGTTGATCGGTTTCAATAGTGGTCTATAGTCGCTGTGTTCACAAGGATCTGCTGTCTCTCTGCTGTTGGTCTCCGGGTGTCATGGTGTAGGTGTGGCCCCACATAGATGGCACCTTCGCCTCCACTCTCCACTTACCAGGTGAAATGTATGGAGTTCTGTTGAGCCCCCTTCTCTGTCCACTGCTTCGCACTCCGCTGCTCTTTGGCTCTCTTTGTTTTGTTGAGTTTTGTCTGCCCCATTTTTCTTGTTAAGAAGCAGTCTTCCCACCAGCAGATTTCCAAGTTTCAGAGTGCCAGCGACATGCTGCCTCCCTTTATCTCACTCACCTGTGTCCTCGTTAGGCAGCTCTGGGGGGCCATGCCATGTCCGTCCATGTCCTCAGTGCTCTGGTGTTCTGCGCTGGTGCTAGGCTAGTCCAGGGGGGCTGTGTTTCACCCACTTGTTTTCTCGGTGTTGGGGTGCTCCTGTGCCTGGTCGCCTCATTTATGTCTCTCTGCATCACTTTCTTTGTGGGGGCTGAGGCTCACGTCCCATCCTTTGCAGTAGTCACCATTGTAGGTGTGGATCTGGTTCAACTTAGGCTTCATCATGGTCCGATGTCAACTGCTTTCGATGGTGGACTATAATCGCTGATTTCACAAGAATCAGCTATTTCTTTGCTGGAGGATTCTGGGGGCTGCGGTGCTGGCGTGGCTCAGCAAAGATGGTGCCTTTGTCTCCGCTCTTCGCTTACCAGGTGAAATGCTTTGAGCTCCCTACCGCCCTCCGCTCTTTCCACTGCACTTTGGTTCTTATTGTTTTGTTGAGTTTTGGCTGCCCTAGTTTTCTTTTCAAGATGCAGTCTTCCCACTGGCTGAGCTCCAACTCTTGGAGTGCCAGTGACTTGCTGCCTCTCACTATCCGCCATTTTGGTTCTCCTCCCATTTATATTTCTTTAAGTAAGCAATTAACACCAGGAATTGGAATAATATTTAGTTCTCAATGGTTATGAAATCAAATTAAATACTTCATAATTTTAGTAAGAAAATAATGATACATTTACTTTTTTAACTAAATTACTTTTGAAGAATATTACTTTATATTTGGTCAAATTTATTTATGTGGAGGTTAAAAACTTTTCCAAAATAAATATATAAATTTAAGGCAACTCTGGTTAAAAGTCTGTTTTGTTTGTTTTTTTTTTAACTGGAATAAATTTCCTAAACTACATATAAAAGAGTAAATGCCTGAGTAAGCCAAAGAAATTGTGAAAAAGGATAAGAATGATGGAGGTTTGGCTTACAGATATTCAAAAAAGACACTATAATGGAATACAGTTATAGTACATTAATAGATCTTAAAATATTTATAAGACAAAATAAATCATTCTCAAAAGAATAATGTTAAAAAATAGGGAGTGTTTTGTATAATAAAGGTAATATTTCAACATAGTGGCTAACAAATTTGATAACAAGTGGCTTTGTACAACTGGCAAACCACCTCAAAATAAAATAGAAATTTTAACTTAAACTATATAGAAGGTGATTTTCAAGATTAACATACTTATGTGTAAAATGTAAAAAATAATTAGATAATTTTAGAAAATGTCTGAGTATTCATTTGTAATATAATAGTAAAGATTCTTAACAAGGAAAATCTTGAAATTAGAAAAGGAACAGATATATAATTCTATGAGTATAGTAAAATATATTAAATTATGCATAAAATAATTTAAAACTGGACAAAGTGACAGAAATGGCGTGGATATATGTAATGTACAAAGAGAACTTTTAAATTGGTAAGAAAAAGCCAAATAAACAACAAAAAAATTGTCAAGGGCCAAATAGAGCATTCATAGATGATCAGATCTGAATGGCTAAACAAAATATGGAGATACTACTCAAACTCTTTAGTTGCCAGGAAAATTCAAGGAAGTTAATGTACATCAGTAGAATTCAAATATTCATATATGTGAAGTTAATGTACACCAATAGAATGAATGTTCAATGGTATATTACAAAGTATTACTTCTGCAATCAGTTAATAAGATTAATAAATTAGAAACCTTCCTTATGATGTGGAGGGATTTCCAAGAGGTAAGATTAAGTACATAAAGCTGGCTATAACAATATATGCGCATTTTGATCTTACCACTTTTTGGTTGTGAAAGCATTTATACATAGATATGTGTAGTATGTATGCATGGGTCTGTATGTGTGCCTTCTAGGAGAAAATACTGAAGAATAAATAATAATATATATTATTATGCACTTACATATTCATATTATCCATGAAGAACATGTAAATTGTTAACATGGAATATGGAATAGGATGATGTGGATGAACAGGAAAAAGACAAAACAAACAGAATGGAATAGAAAAAATTGAAAAAAGGAAAAGTAAAAAAAACCACAAAACATTGTGATATGACCCATTTTATATGAATATATGCAATTAAATTACAAAGATTAAAAATATTGGCCCCTAGGTCTAGATTCCTATTTCAATGTTCTATTTTGCTCTATTGCTTATATCTCTTTATAAATAACTTAAATTTACAAATACTACAATATTAAAGTATTTATTTTGAAACTTAGATGCCTTTTAAATTACTATAATTATAGAGTCTGAGCAGGATTTATTTATTTATAAATTGGCATTTTCCAAAATTATATTTGAGTAGTATTTCAATAAGACCTAATTTTTCCATGTTGTAAAATTTTATTCACAGAAAATTAAATCTAACATTTGAAACAAAAAGGCCCATTAGCTCTGAGATTCTTTATATTTTATCCAGGATAGAAATCCCTTAATTATTAGACCATAGGATTAAAATTTTGAAATAGAGCAATTTATTTCAGTACAGCTTTCTGTGATGTTGGTGGTGGCATAGTGCTTCAACCTAAAGTGATAACCATTTTAATTTAATGTATTGAAGCTGCCTTGGAAAAAGACCAATAAATAAGAATATTCCAGAGTCTTTAATATATTTTATTTACATGCTCAAAAATTCACTAGAGTAATAGAAACTTGAATATTGGGCAGAATTTGAACAGTGCAAGTTGAGGGGGAAGGTGACCCAGATGGAAATAAGTAATAAGAACAATCTAGGAAGTAGTTCAGTGATTATATTTGATGAAATTCTGATATTGCCTACTAAATCTAGAATATTCCATTTATTTATTTATTTATTTATTTATTTATTTATTTATTTATTTGCGGTACCGGAGAATGAATGCAGGGGCATTCTACCTCTGCGCTACGCCCCCGGCCCTATTTCTTATGCTTTATTT
Source organism: Glis glis (assembly GCA_004027185.1). Classification (NCBI taxonomy): domain Eukaryota; kingdom Metazoa; phylum Chordata; class Mammalia; order Rodentia; family Gliridae; genus Glis; species Glis glis. Next base: position 36,095 of record PVJS01008547.1, read on the forward strand.
TGAAACCGGTCTCACGAAGTTGCGGAGGGCCTCACTAAGGGGGGAGAGAGAGAGAGAGAGAGAGAGAGAGAAAGAGAGAGAGAGAAACAGGAAGAGAGAGAGAGCGAGAGAGTTGAGGCTGGCCGTGAACCCGGATCCTCCGGTCTCCGCCTCCCAAAGTACTGGGATTACAAGTGTGCGCCACCACGCCCGACTTAGAATATTCCATTTAGACATGACCTAGTTTTCCTTCTTTTTGGGAACATGCCTCTATTTTATACCAATATGCTTTTTATTGTAATATCCCTGTATTTAGAACACTTAGAACCTTTGTATTTAGAATTATTAGCCATTCCTACAGATCCTTACTTTTATCACCATCCATATTTATATAATATCACATATCCCTCAAATCACAGTATCATTAAAGTAGGTCTTGGATATATTGTCTCATGCTTTCTTGTGTTAATTGAACCAATGTGTTTAAATCTATGGTAGTTACTCATTTAGCAAAGGTGAGTTGATATAAATATAACACATTGTGATGTGCAACTATATTTCTTAATGGAAACAGGATGCACAAGGAGACATTCTTGAATTTTCAAGTTTGGTCCTTAAAATGATACTTCCATTTAGAAAAAAATGCCTAATCCAAGTATAGCCATTCCTCCAATTTTGTAATGCTAGACATACTGATGCTAAGGGGAATTCTATCATGCACCAAAGGGTTCTGCTTAAATATAATGAAATAACTACTTGTTGGAAGTATCTTATTTTTTAACAAGATAGTTGGCATCATTCAGACACATATATAGACTAACTACTTCAAAGTTCTTTGCTTTCAAGAGAGGATTTTAAAAGACATTTTATTACTCTCCCCTGAAAAATAACAGCAGTAAAAGTAAAACAGATGAAACACAGCAGTCCCAATTGTTTCTGTTACCTTTTATAGCAAGATTCCTATATGATGTCTATGACCATTAAGGAAGCAAATAATACTAGTTTACTTCTAATCTAATTAATAGAACATCTATACACTGGGGAACTAGCAACTTGCAATCATACCTACAAATAGTAATCAAGTCATAATAAGATAAAATTAGTTATATTCTGTTAACTTGTAACATATAAAAGAAAAAAGAGTCTATTAGGTATAAATCATGTTACAATTTGATATTAAGGTAAAATAAAATTTCCTGAGTATATGCAAGGAGAAATCATTACAGAAAGTATTGTATCTTTCCAGGCATAAATAATGATATACATCAAGAATCAGGAAAGACTGTGCATCATAAATTAATTTCTTCCTTTCTTCCTTCTTCCCTCCTCCCAGTTCTTTTTTCTTTCCTTTCTCCCTTTCTCCCATCATATTCCCCTCCCTTTCATCCCTTTATGCCTTCTTTCCTCTTTCACATAACAATATTGATCTACTGATTGCCCATTATGAGCATAATTTTAAGGCAGCTTTCCCAGAAATGAGTTGTAGTAAAATGACTTTAAAAATCTATGTTTCTACACTTACAGAAATAGCAAAGTACATTCTGATTTTAAAACTTTAGGTGAAATAAATAACCCTAGAAGACTGTCATGCTGTATGAACCAGACATCAAGTGTTTGGAGGACAGAGAACTTGGAGTTGGCCGATTTGGGCAGAAATGGCTTCCTGGAGTGAGTGGGGAGTGAAGACAGTGGTGGTGGCAGTCCAGAGGGCTGCCTCAGGTGATCAGCAGGCCTAGCAGACATGAATAAAAATATTCACTTTTTACTTATTAATAGGTGGGATTTAAATAGTGCAGTTTCCATGTAGATATTACTTTTTGAATGCTTACGGCATGCCTGCACAATACAGACTTTAATTCTGTTTGTTTAATGAGCATCTCAGCGAAACAGGAATCATTATGAGATATTTGAGACTGTAAGAGGCTAAAATAACTTGTCTAACATCTCACATCTAGATAGTAGGAGAACCTATGCCAGGATGGCTCCCAAGCTGTGTTCCTAAATACTGTGGTGGGCTTTCTGTGAATCATCAGACATATGAGAGTCCTGTATCAGTTCTGATTAGAAATGAAAATGGACAGAGACTGTGACCACACCTAAGTATTGAAAAATAGAGTTGGGCGTTTTCTTCTAAGCAATGAGAAAGATTGTGGATAGCTATAAGGAAGTTACATCATCAAAACTAAATTTCTACTTCTATATTTAACATCTTTCCTCAGACCATAAGGAAGTCGTCACTAAGTGATCACTTAGAACACAAGTGTTAAGTCTTATGAGAGCTAGTTCTCTATGCTAGTCAAAATATTTAATATATAATTTACATAAAAATCATAGAAAAGTAGACACACTTCTTAGAAACCAGTCATTGCAACTGTATTGGCTTTTTGAGCAGAGCCAGAAATTCTTCTGTTTTTTTCAGAAAGAAACAGTCTTTCAGTAAAAGATGACTTCCTGACAGTTATTTATCTTGAGAGGTTATGAACCTTTGGATTAATTGCATGTTTTGTACAAATGTCAGATACTGATTTAGTTTTGATGGATCTATTCATGTCCTGTCTGAGCTTTAGGTGAATTAAGGTATTGCTTATCATCAGTCTTTGGCTGATCTCTGAGAAATAAAAAATCATATGTCATCAGAAAACCATTTTTTCTCTATAAGGTCTTCAAGAGACAACAAATATATTCTTGTTCTCTTATAGCTATGAAGGTAGTAGAGACACTAAGAATGAAATGTGAGCTAATTTTGTTTATTCTTACTGAACTTGCATTAATAAACTATGTAGATAACATAATAAAATGTAATTAGTGAGGGTGTTATATCATTTGTGCACATTCCTTGTTAATTTAGTCCCTAACTTTTAGGAGTGGCAGCTTAGCAGTATAGACATTCTTGTACATTAGTTTGGATCCTTATACATAAGTGCTTGATTTTGTTGTGGTGGTTATTTGAGATGTATTCTTGTCACTTAACGGGGTTTACTTATTCCTTACATGTCCATAGACATGTAGACAGTGCTAATTGCTTCCCTGTGCGCGAGATCATCTAGTTGTTCTCAGCTGCCAGGGTTCCCTCTTTCCCAGCTAAAGTCACAGGACACCTTCCTGCAGCATCAACTGCCTCAGCTTCTGAAATCAGTTACTATTAAGGGAAGGTATCAATCTCCAATTAACTCAAACGTTCTAATGATCAGTTTTCTCATTGTGTGTGTGTGTGTGTGTGTGTGTGTGTGTGTGTGTGTGGTATTGGGGATTGAACCCAGGGGCATTCTACCTCCAGGATATACTCCTGGCCCTATTTTTATTTCTTAATTTTGAAACAGGGTCTCACTAGGTTGATGAGAGTCTCACTACTTGCTGAGGCTGTCCTCGAACCTGTGATCCTCCTGTCTCAGTCTCCCAAGTACTAGGATTATAGGTGTGTGCCACCACACCCAGCTCAGTTTTCTGATTTCTAACAACTACTTTTGAGGATTTAGGCAAATATTTATACCATTATTATTAATGCTATAGATATTATCAAAATAATCTTGCTTTTTTTCTCCCATGTTAATGTTACATCTTTTTTTCTTTAATAAGATTTCAGTACTTGAATGACAGTCCTAATGCTTTGCTGTTCCCTCTTTTCAGAGACCTTTCCCTTGCTCTTCTGGCTCTTCTTCCTCAGGACCTGAAGACCTGCTCAGTGTTCTAAACCTGTGCAAAAGCCTTGCTACCTACTCTGATTGCCTTGCATTTGGCTGCTTGCCTGGACTTTCACACCTTGCCTAGTCCTGTGTTTCTCATCACCAGGCTCTGCACACCGATCAGGCCACGTCTATGGCTTACTCAATGTCATTCTGATCATCCTGGCCTCAGGAATTCTGCAAGTAATGCCCCCTAACCTCTGTGTTGTACATCATTTCAGGTAATGAAATGCCTCACTCATTTAGGGCATATGGTTGTCTCCATGCACCTACTTCATCAATTTAGCTCTTGAATTCTTGCTATAACAGACCAGTTTATACTCATTTCATTGAAGAATTCTGAAACAATCTATCAATTCAGGACCTCTTTCTTTTTCTATATATTTTAATTGGTGCATTATAGTCTCACATCATAATGTAGTTCATAGTCATAGCAGCATACATGTACACAGCACTTGGTGGGCTTTTCCCCAGCTCCCTCCCCATTCTCCCTTCCCCATACAGGATATTGAGATTGGCATTTGTGTTCTCATTTATGTACATGACAATGGAAGTGATTCCTTTGTTAATTCTCAATTGCTCCACTGGAGTTTCTCCACCATTATCTGTAGTTCCTCTGGTATCCCGATTATCCCTAGCTTCCACATATGAGAGAAAAAATATGATCCTTCACTTTCTGTGACTGGCTAATCTCATTTAATGTTATCCAGGTCCATCTATTTTCCTGAAAATTACATAATTTTGTTCTTTATTGCTGAGTAGAATTCCATTGTATGTGTATCCCATAATTTTGTAACCCATTCATCTGTTGATGGACACCTAGGTTGGTTCCATAATTTGGCTATTGTGAATTGTGCTGCTATAAACGTGGATATGAATATATTACTACAGTATTCTGATTTCAGTGACTTGAAACAGTCTATCAATTCAGGACCTGACTCTTTCTATAATTAAAATAATTCTGCATAATGAGGAAAGTAAGACTGTGAGGACTGATCTAGCAGACAGACAGTGTGCTAATAAACATATTCCTGGAGAAAGATGTAGGACTAATAGAATTATCTCTATATACGATGATTTCTTTTCGATTAATTACTATGACAGGATGGTATGTCAGTAGATCCTTAACTGAAGAATAATTTCAATGTCAATTAGTAATCACCCTTTCCAAAGATACCTTAAATGTATTTTCTAGGCTGCCAATAATCTGTCACAAGTATACTGCCTGGATTCTTATTTGATTTGTAAAATTATTTTTGGATTTTTAATATGACAAGAAATACTATAATGGAGTCATGAGAAAAAGATGACCAATTTTGAATGTTATATGCCCTGATACATTTCTCTTTTCTTTTCAAATATATGTGTTATTAATATCAAAACAAAATTAAATTTGCTGTCACTGTTTCTTTAGCATAATTGTTGATTCCCTTAATTTTTAGAAAATAAATAGATATTTTTCAGGCTTAATGAATCTTCATACTTATAAAAATACTCCTAATTTAACAACAGATGCAGATAATTGCAAAATGTTCACAGGAAAATAGGCAGTTCTTTAGAATTTTTTAATTCAGGGTAATAAAATTAAAAAGCCTACTAAGGACAAGTAGATAATAAATAACTAAAGTGATAAGTGTTTTAATAAGGGGAATGGAGGTTTGTTGTGAACTATAGAGCTCATGCCATATCTAAAATAGACAATTGGGAGGCATAACAGACTTCAAAATATACTATAAATTTGTAGTAATCAAAACAACATAGTATTGGCATAAAAACAGACACATAGATCAGTAGAACAGAATGGACACCATAGAAGTAAGCCCACACATCAACAGTCACTGATTTTCTACAAAGGTGCAAAGAACACACATTGTAGGAAGGATAGTCTTTTCAAGAAATGGTTCTGGGAAAATTGAATATCCAACATAGAAAAACAAAGCTGGAACCCTATCGCTTACCAGTTACAAAGATTAATTCAAAATTAACTAAAGATAAAAATGGAAAACTTGAAACTATGAAATTAGTAGAAGTAAAAATTGGGGAAAAGTTTCAGGACATTGGAATGAGCAAGGATTTTTTTTTTTTTACAAGACCTCCCAAACACAGGAAACAAAAGGAAAAATAGACAAATGGAATTGCATCAAATTAAAAAGCCTTTGAACTGCAAAAGAAATAATAAGCACAATGCAGAGACAATCTATAGAATGAGAGAAAATATTTGAAACCTTACAAGGGGTTGATATCCAGAATACATAAAAATTCGAGCTGGGCGTGGTGGTGCACACTTGTAATTCCAGTACTTTGGAGGATGAGCGGGAGGATCTGGGTTCACGGCCAGCCTCAGCTACTTAGTGAGGCCCTCCGCAACTTAGTGAGACCCTGTTTCAAAATAAAGAATAAAAAAATAGGGCTGGGGGTGTAGCTTGGAGGTAGAATGCCCCTGGGTTCAGTCCCCAGTACCACACAAAAAAATAAAAAATAAAAAATAAAAATTCCAGGAACTCAATAGCAAATGGCCAACAGACTCAGAAAAAGTTCTCAACATCACTAATCATCAAGGAAATACAAATCAAAAGCACCATGAGATATCATCTCTATATAAGTATCCATCAAGTAACAAATGGATAAAGAAAACTCAGTACATATACCCCCATGGAATGGTATTGAGCCATAAAAAGCATGGGATTCTGTTATTTACAACAACATGGATAGAACGGGAGATCATTATATTAAGTAAAATAAGCCAGGCGCAGAAAGAGAAGCAGACTATCGGGTTTCACTCAATGTGTGGAATGTAAGAAAGTTGATCTCTTAGGTGTTGAGAGTAGAATGGTGGTTACCCGATGCTAGGGAGAGTAAGGGCAAGGAGGAATGGAGAAAAGTTGATCAGTGTAACTAAGTTACAATTACATAAGAGTAAGAAGCTCCTGTGTGCTATTATACAGTATGGTGACTATTAAAAATAATGTACTATACATTTTAAAAAACTAGAAGAATCTTAAAAGCTTATATTGTAATGTAAATGTGTGAGGAGGTGAATATGTTTAAGGTGATTTAAACATAATGCAATGTATGCGTGTATCAAATATTTCATGGCATGCTAGTAAGATGTACAAATTTTATGTTTTTGTATGTCAGTTAAAAATCAAATTAAAATGGAAATAGCCCCATACCCTCCCATTCCAGAAGATTGTTGATAAGAAAGAATTCTGGATCAGTGAGATACAATCTTCAAGTAAAAGATTTAGGAACAGGAAAAATGAACAGGGGTGCAGAGGAGGCAGACCTTTGGGATTTTTTAAACCTCCCAGTTTTAAATGTTGGTAAAAATACAAGATACTGTATCAGCAAATGCTATTTGAAGGAAACAAGTTTTCAATCTCTGGAATGCATTTGCAACATTGATCCACAAGTAGTTTAGGTGTTTTATGTACTCTTGTTTTCAGATTACATTTTGCAACATAATTGGATTGAGAAAAATATCAAAGCAATTTTGTTCTCTTCATCTATTTCTGGCCAGATATATTCTGAGTATGGACTAGCTAGACACATGTGCAAGAAATATATAGGAGAAAATATAGAAAAATATAAAAATTAGGACATTCCAATTGGCTGAGAGAATCATTGAGAAGAGCTTGCCATGCTGTAGCATGTGCTCAGTTTCAGTTTGCAGTCCTTCCAGAAGATTTGCTTTTGTTGTGTTCATTTCATCTGTATCAAAAATAAGTTCAAGTATTCCCAAACTGCATGATTTAATTTGGAAATATTTGTATATATTTTTAAAGAATACAAAAATAGTCTTCTGGACATCCGTGAAAAGTAATGTTAAAAGTAGTAATTAACAGAAGTTGCTTGTTTGGTACTTATTTCTCAGAGCTTAATGGAGTTCAATATGGTTATGTAATAATAGTATGGTTGTGACAGAACAGTGACTGAGTATAAAAAAAACAGAGTCCTACTTGTTTACCAAGTATTGTGTGGACTTGAACAATTGAACCACACCACGAAAATAAGTCTACATCCATATTTCCAAGAATTTGTTTTGGAGTAGTGCACTCTAAATAATTTGTTTTCCTTTGAAAGTGCCTTACAACTTTTGTCTTCAGCTGGGTTTGCATATGATAAGAAATTCCAAACATACTGGCTGATGAGAGAAGCTAAATCACAGTTCATCCGTAGAGAAACTAGTGGAGAGATGGAGACTATTTAAGAAAAGGGCAAGGTGACACAAATGGGTAATGTGTCTGTAGATTTAGCTGTCTTCAATAGGTAGTTTGGCTAAATTTCTGGAAATTATTATAATACAATCCTTTCTCAGCTAAGATTTTTTACATCTTTTATTGGTGCATTGTAATAATACATCAGAGTGAGGTTCAAAGTGGTTTAGACATACATGCACATAGTATTGGCGTGTTGCCCTCCAATCCCACCCTGCTACCCAGCCTTCCCCATACATATTAGTGAGATTGGTAGTGATACCCTCATATATGGATATAGTATTATTTGAAATGTTTCCTTCATCAGCTCTCCCTTTTTCCCCCTAGCACCTCCCTCCACCATCCCCCTTCCATTATTCTACTGGTCTCTCTCCCAATTTATCTCCCCTTTTGTTTCCTATTTTCTTTCTAGCTTCCACATATGAGAAAAAAAATGACCCCTGACAATCTGAGACTGGCTGATCTCATTTAGCATAATATTCTCTAAATCCATCCATTTTACAGCAAATAACATGATTTTGTTCTTCTTTATGGTTAAGTAAAATTCCAATGTGTGTATGCACCACAATTTTATTATTAATTCATCTGTTCATGGACACCTAGATTGGTTTGATAATTTGACTATTGTGAATTGTGCTGCACTAACCTTGAGCATGCATGTATCACTGTAGTTCTCTAACTTTAATTCTTTTGGAAATATACCAAGGAGTGGTATAGTTGGATCATATGGTTGTTCCATTCCAAGTCTTTTGAGGAACCTCTAGATTGATCTCCATAGTGACTTTACTAATTTACAATTCCACCATGAGTGTATAAAAGTTCCTATTTCTCCACATCTGTGTCAGCATTTATTGTTTTTATTCTTGATGATTGCCATTATAACTGGAGTTACATAGAATCTCAATGTATTTTTGATTTACATTTTTCTGATTGTTAATGGTGCTGAACAGTTTTTCATATATTAACTGGACAAATCAGTGATTGAAGTAACCTGTTTCAGCATCATAATGGCAATATATAATAAAACCAAAGCCAGCTTGATACTGAATGGGGAAATTCCATTTAAAATCAGGAACAAGGCAAGGATGCCCACTATCAAGATTCCTATTTAATATAGTACTTAAAATTATAGCCAGAGCAGTAAGGTAAGAGAAGGAAATTAAAGGGAAAGAAGAAGTGAAATTATCTGTGTTTGCAGATGACATGATCCTATGCTTAGAGGATCCAAAAAATTCATCCAGAAACTTTCTAGAGCTTATAACAAATTCAGCAATGTAGCCACCTACAAAATTAACTTGCAAAAAATTGATAGTTTTTCTATATATCAACAATGAATCCACCAAAAGAGAAATCAGGAAAACAGTTCCATTCACAATAGGCTCAAAAAGAGTAAAATATTAAGGAATAAACATAACCAAGGAGGTAAAAGACCTCTACAATGAAATTTATAGAACACTACAGAAAGAATTTGAAGAACACCTAAGAAGATGGAAAGATCTCCAATGTTCTTATAGGCATAATGGATATTCTCAAAATGGCCATCCTACCAAAGGCAATCTATACAGACTCAATGCAATCCCTATCAAAATATCAATGTCATTCTTCATAGAGCTAATTTTTAAAATTTTTAAATTTGGTGCAAATGAAGCACACTGGGTAATAATATTTCTTTAAGACATTAATTACATCTTATTATAATCTGTAAGCCAATACCTCTAAGAAACCAATAATCAAGAAAGGTTTTTATTTCATATATTATATGTACTTTCCATAGGAAATAATTAGTTAAAGGCTATTTGTTAAAAAAATGTGTTTATAAAAAAGAAACACACAAAATGTACATCAGATTCAGGTTTTGTCTTTGTTATGTATTTATTTAAAGCGATATATTTTTCTTTGAGCATTGGTTTAGCTGCTTCCCACAAACACTGCTGTGTCATATTTTCATTATCATTTGTTTAAAAATATTTTATAATTCTATTTTAATTTTATCTTTGACTTACTGGCTTTTTTGGAAGGGATTTTTAAATTTCCATGCAACTGGGAGTTTCTACTTCTATGTTGTTACTAGTTTCTAATCTAATTATTCTGTGGTCAGAGCATGTAGTCTGTGTGGTTTTAGTCTGTTAAAGATTTCTTAGACTTGCTTTATGTCCTACTATATATGCAATTTTTGTAAATGCTCCATATATACTTGTAAAAGTCATTGGGTATACTTTCCTATATATGTCAAATTGGTAATTTTTAAAAATTCTTTTATTTAAGTAATCTATTTCCTCACTTTTAATTTTCTGCTTCTTCTATTAGTTGCAGAGAGGTTTGTTAAAATTTTCACCTTTGTCCATTTTCATATTTTGTACCTTCAATTTTGGCTTTATGCGTTTTGAAACCTGGCATACTTGAGTAGATCAAGGAAGATTTGTCTATTTTGTTTAATCACTTAACCACTATAGCTACATATTGGCTGCCATATAGTAGATAGTCAGTAGTTGTTTTCTAGGAAAAAAAAAAAACATGAAGGGATGTGAGGATGAGAACAAGTATCCATTGGCAAAGACCAGAAAATGTACCTAAGGCAGTACAAAGTGAGAGTTGGACAGCTGCCAAAGTAATTAATATGGTTCTGCCAAATTCCGCCAGATGGGTAACTTTATATTTCCTTTGACATAGTAGATAGTCAGTGGATGCTTGTTGAAATGATGGTAGTCCTGATATCTGTTTGTGCTTTCATCCACTGGATTAGTAGTATAGATACATAATAGATAGTATGAACTGAAGCATGAGAGCACACACAGTGCGCGCGCGCACACACACACACACACACACACACACACAGCTTTGACCTATATTCAAGAAAGTCTCACTATCTCTGTTTTTACTGGAAAATTTGATAATTTTCTGGAATTGAGGGTCAAAAAGAATATGTACAAGATCATCTAGCTCATATGCAGAAACCATAATTTAAGCCTTTTTTTACTAAATCCAAAGTCCAGAATCTTTTCATTGTTTATACTGCTGCTTCTATACCCCCACCAGTATGCTCCTACCATAATCTGCCAAACTTTTGTTGACAGTTCTCCAAATTGTGATTCACTGGGTTCAGTAGACTAGATTCTGTTCCACTAGAAATAGAGCATGTCAGAAATACACCAACATCAATGCTGCTCATTTCTTGTCTAGCAACAGTCTCATTTTACTTTTTTGTGTATTCAATAGAGATGAAGCACTTACATGGCAGGTTGTTCAAATACCATGATGTAGTCAGGCTGATGGGGCACATCTGTAATCCCAGTACTTAGGAAGCTGAGACAGGAGGATTGAAGGTTCAAAGCAAGTCTTAGCAACTTAGCAAGACCCTGTTACCAAATGCAAAATAAAATAGAACTAATAGTACTGGGGGTGTTGGAGGCAAAATGCCCCTGGGTTTGATCCTCAGCACCACAAACAAACAAACAAACAAACAAACAAACAAACAAACAGGATGTGCAATATGATTTTCATGTCAAAACTCTCTTCATCTCTATTGTTGTAGCACTTTTAGTTTTTATTTTTATTTTTATACTGTCATTACTACCAATGGCCAGCCATCCCTACAGATTAGTTTCAATGCATTTCTTAAATTTGAGTGGATTAACAGTTAGTTGTCTCATGATTTATGCAACTTGTCACATAATGAGAATGATTTACTAAAGAAGATTTCTCTGCTGGGTGTTGAAATGAGTCAGCCCATGAAGGAAAATAGTCTTGGTTAAAAAGTGAAAAGTAATATTATTCTTATTGATACTTAGTGATTTCAATCATTGGTATGGTATAAGTATCATAATTCATTATTCTGACATAGACAACCTATTTTCAGCATTACAGAAAGATGGCATATAACAATTATTTTAAAAATGTATTCCCCTTCGCACTATCTAAAATTACTTTCACTGTGTTAGATCTTTGTAGTACTACACAAGATTTAATTTTCTATACTTGAAAATAAAATATAAGTTTATATCATGTTAAAATTATGTTTTAAGACAGTCTTATAGGTATATTTATTTAGTAAAAGTGTATACTGAATATTGGTTATGATAATTATTTACTATGTATAAACCAATGGAGTTTGGCAAGTTGTGAATCTTACAGCTCTTGTAAGTCTTATATCTCACATGAAGTATAAGACTCAAAATTGCCTTTAAAAAGCTTATTTTTTAAGATTAGTAATATACATTAGTAGTTTTTGTGTTAATGTCCAAAAAGGAGATCATGTTAGTGTTTACATACTTTTTAAAAGTCTCAATAAATACTGTGAATTGTACTAGAGGCCAGTCATTCTGTTATAATCTTATTGAAATGGAATAAACTTCTCCCAATTATTTGTTTAGTAATATATTCATTTACCTTTAGGAACATTAGAATAGTGACGTTAATCAAGAGGCTCTGTAGGATTCTGCACCATTCAAGTTTATGTCATTGCATTGAGAACCAAGCAATGAAGCTGAAGACTTATAGTGTCTTACTGATTGGATTAATTTGTCCATTTGGTAAATCTGCTTTTAGATTTATTTTAGATAAATTTAAGTAATTTAAACTGAAAAGTGACCTTTGGCAACTGTATTCCCTGAAAAGCATAGAGCAAGAGAGTCTCGAGAGCCAGATACTATTAACAGTAAGCATGACATGCTTGCACAGGAATGGTGATGTCTGTAAAATCTTATTAGTCTCTATGCCTTGGATAGACTTCATTTTATTCAGTCACAATCCTCCTTTCCAAATACTTTTTTCAATGTTTCATCATGAGACACTCCACTGTCTTTTTTCCCTTGATATCCAAAGATGCACTCAACGTTGACCAGAGATGAAGCTATGTCCTGTGTGAAGGTGTAGATGGATGAAAGGAGGGATATTGCACTGAACATTTTTTCTGACATAAGTAATAATAGATGTCTTAACATTTTTTTGTGTTCTCTGTTTTCTTTAGTAAGATTTGTTATACTGTCTTGCAGAACTTAAGTATAACATAAATATCAAATTAATTAAACAAGCATTGATTATCAACTGAGTCCATCAGCATGCCAAAGTAGTCAGTTATGTACAATGAACTCCTTGATAACAAGATGAAGGGGGTATTAGGTACTCTTGCAGATAATTTATTCTATACTATTTTTAAATGGAATATATAAAGAATGCGTTTTCTTCTTTCTTTTTCAATTGGTTTTCAACCTCTGAAGTTTGATCTATTGTACTCTTGAAGCAGTGTATTAATATCCCTAATTTTCATTTTCTCATGAGAATAACGATCTCATTTCAAAAACCTCAAACAATATAACATTTTTTTCTTTATAATGCTGATATCCAGCCCAGGGCCTCATGCATACTAGACAAGTTCTTTACCACTGAGCCAAACTCCCAGCCCTTTAACTTTTAATTAATATACCCAGATATTGTGCTTTCTAGCACTTGATATTCAACTGCTTATAAATATTATCTAAGAATACAAAGATATCTGGTCCTTCCAAACAGCAGTGCAGCTTAGTGGAAATATGACTTATTTTATGTAGGAAATTTTACATCTTGATTGCATTATCTTATTTTTAGCTTCGTTATCAGTAAAATGGTAACAATTATGGTTATATGAGGGTTTTTGTGTGGTGATTAAACACATTATTTTTATTCCATAAAATAGAAATTGAGTATATAATTTATAGTTCATATGTTACTTTAGAAAGTAAGAAGTAGTTGGGCAAGGGATTGTGGTTTCATGTGGCATGACATTAGTGGCTGTATGGCAGGGGAAGATGGTGGGATGCTGCATTTCCTCTGTGTGTGTGTGTGTGTGTGTGTGTGTGTGTGTGTGTGTTACTTGGGATTGAACCCAGGGGCATTCTACCTACAAGCTATGTCCCCAACTCTTTTGTTTAAATTTGGGTTTTTTTTGTTTTGTTTTGTTTTGTTTTGAAACAGGGTCTCATTAGGTTGCTGAGAATCTTGCTAAGTTACTGATGTTGGTCTCAAACCTGCAATCTTCCTGTCTCAGCCTCCAAAGTACTGGGATTACAGCTGTGCACCACCATGCCTGGTGCTGTCATTCGTCTTAACCATTTAATTTATTTTCTTTTTTGGGGAGGGGTATAGGGGATTGAACCCAGGGTCATTCTACCTCTAAGCTACACACCCAGCCCTATTTTATTTTTTATTTTGAAATAGGGTTTCACTAAGTTGTGGAGGGCCTAAATTGCTGAGACTGGCCACAATTAACCATTTAATTTCTTGCTATTATGTGTGTTACAGTTGTACCCTGTATTTTAGTCTTAATATTTTCAAAGCAAGATGAAGAGATAAAAATCAGTTCTTGTTATAGAGTCATTAAATTCCTCATACACATATAATACACTATGTTGGATACCAAGTCAAATAAGAACCTTAAAAAAAGTTTTTGTTTTATTAACAATTGAGAAATATTAATTGATGCAGTATGAGTATGTCCATATGTTCTTGTGTACACACATAAGAAAACCTCAGTGGACAGGGGCAAATACACTGGTTTTTTTCCCTGTGACATTGCAGCATTTTTCTTCAGATGCTTCCTCTCCCCATTCATTTACTATATATTCTTGGTACTTGCCCTAGGACTAGGAATACTGTGTACATTGCTTCCTCCAGTTCTGACATCAGTGCTGCTCTGAGGTTCATCCAGTAGAAAGCATTGAACATTGATATAAACAGTATTCTATACACCAAAGTCAAAACAAAAGCCCATTTCCAGTCTCCATTGGCCAATGGAACATTAATGCCAAAGTTCCTCCCAAATTCAGGTCTCAAGCCTGACAATTCATTATATTACCTTCCAAAACTTGTGGCCCATGGAAACCCTTATTTAAAAATTAAGGCAGAGGAAAACTTTATGTCAAATGAATACCCTGTGATTTGGGGTGATACACTCCTCTTTTTGCAGCTTTATCTTAAATTACTAAGAGTACATTGTAGCTAATTATTTAATAACATTTCTTATTTAATATAGCAAACTTTCCAGTTGTAACAGAACTCTTCACCATAAATCCCCAAACATTATTATCAGAGAAAAAAGTTATAAAATTGGAAATTTTCATAAGATCTGGCAATATTAAATTTCTAAGTGATTTGAAATGATTAATAAGTAGAATCCATTGAACAAACCATTTGTATTAATATGAAGTTTTTAGGGCGACTATTGATTTATGTAAAAAAATTTATATTTAAAAATTATATAATTTCAGAACAATGAACTCACATGGCCTCTTTAAATCATTTTAAAACAAGTAGAGTATAAACAAAAGTATTTTGATAACTTTTAAATACAATTTTATTTTATTTATTATTATGATTTTATTTATTTATTTATTGGTGTATTGTAATCATACATCTTGATGGGTTTCAGGGTAGTAGAAGTATACATGCACACATCGGTTAATTAACCCTCCCCCAATTCCCACCCCCATTCCCTCTCCCTTCCCTCCCCCTTCCCTCCTTCTCATGCTCAGCATAGTAGTTGACTTTGATAAGTTTGTGTATGTACATCCTGTGCCTTAGGGTGTTCCTGGTTTCCCCCTCTCATCTCCCCCAATTAGGTCACCTTCTTTACTCATCTAAGGTTTTTTCCATCTTTGGACTCCCTTCTATGCTCTATTCTTCCTAGCTTCCACATATTAGGGAGAGCATCTGACCTTTCACTTTTCGTGAAAGACTAATCTCACTGGGCATAATTTTCTCTAATTCCATCGATTTCCCTGCAAATGATGTAATTTCCTTCTTCTTGAAGTCTGCGTACAATTCCATTGTGTACATATCCCACAGCTTTGTAATCCATTCATCTGTTGATGGACATTTTGGCTGGTTGCATAGTTTGGCAATTGTGAATTGTGCAGCTATAGACATAGATACACATGCAATCTGGTAGTTTGGTTTCCATTCTTTTGGGTAGATACCTAGAAGTGCTATAGGTGGGTCAAATGGTAGGTTCATTCCCAGTCTTCTGGGGATCTTCCACACTGTTTTCAAAAGGGAAATTAATTTGCAATCCCACCAACAGTGTAGTAGAGTTCCTACTTCTCCACATCCTCACCAGCATTTGTTATTGTTTGTGTTTTTAATGATGGCCATTCTAATTGGGGTTAGGTAAAATCTCAGGGTAGTTTTGATTTGTATCTCTCTGATTGCTAATGATGTTGAACATTTTTTCATACATTTATTGACCACTTATATTTCTTCTTCTGTGAAGTGCCTATTTATTCATGTGCTCATTTTTTGATTGGGTTGTTTTTTAAGTGGCAAATTTCTTGAGTTCTCTGTATATTCCAGATATTAGTCCTCTATCCAAAGAGTAGCTGAGGTTCTTGATAGTTTCCTTTGCTGTGCAGAAGCTCTTCAGTTTGATGCAATCTCACATATTAATCCTCTTTTTAACTTCTTTTGCCCTTGGGGTCTTGTTGAGGAAGTTTTTGCCTGTGCCTATGTGTTGAAGAGTTGGACCTATCCCCTCTTCAAGTAGCTGCAAGGTCTCTGATCTAACTTCCAGGTCTTTGATCCATCTTGAATTGACTCTTGTACTAGGTGAGAAAGTGGGGTTTATTTCCATTTTTCTGCATGTGGTTAACCAGTTTTGTCAAGACCGTTTGTTCAAGAGGCTATCTTTTAGCCGGGCATGGTGGTGCACGCTTGTAATCCCAGTACTTTGGGAGGCGGAGACCAGAGGATCCGGGTTCGCGGTCAGCCTCAGCTCTCTCTCTCCCTCTCTCTCTCTCTCTCTCTCTCTTTCTCTCTCTCTCTCTCTCTCTCTCTCTCTCTCTCTCTCTACTT